>JAUCMS010000142.1:319339-341229 GCA_032357445.1 Enteromius radiatus | reverse complement strand
AAAGAACCTTTAAAACAAAACAATCATTGTTTACTTTATTTATGAGCAGTTTTACCTAACAAGTTCCTCACCAAAAATGCCCAAACAGAAGGTTTGTTAGATTTAGCTCACTTCTGAAGACAAATTTGTGAACCCACACACACACACACACACACACACGTTGGATGGCATGTGAAAGAGCCGCATGGAACACGGTAACCTGATCTAGTGACTGCAGAGGAGGACAGACACGCTAAGAATAGTTTCTACACACGCTCGCAGCGCACATGTGGACGACGTTACAAAGCCTGTATTTTGATGTGGAGCAATAGTGAAAGATCAATAATCTGGGAGAGTGTGTGGGTCGAAATGACCCAATAACACTTGCGTAACGTAACGAGGGGTTCGGCATCATGCAACGGAAATTTTTCAATGACAATGTTTTCTTTGATTCAATTTCAAAATTACAAAGACACACTTATGAAAATTGTATATACTCATAATAGACATATTCACACATTCGGGGTTGGTGTTAACGTTTTACTTAATACCGCACAATTTATAAACACAAAAACAAATCAATTGTGATTCTGAAATCTAACTGAAAGAGCACATGCATGCGTTTGTGTTTATATATACACATTTTAAATCTACACAATATACACACACACACACACATATATATGTATATATAATACAAAAAAATAAATACAAATAAAAACTTATTTTGAATGCAATTAATCCCCTGACAGCACTACTTTGAATTTTCAGTTGTCCGAATGTAAAATGAATTGCAAATGGACAAAACTTAATTTGAGTTGAATGGTATAATTTCCAATATATAGACTAGGCATAATAATACGGTAACAGATTTCAATTATGTTCAATTCTGCTGCTGTTAATTCATCACATTTTAACTAATGTTACCTCATATGACTAACTATTAAATCTAGTAACTACATTAAACCACAAAATTATTATTAGTATTATTAAGTATTGCTCAAGTATTGCCCACGTACAGAGTATTGTCTAATGTACATAAAGGAATAGTTCACCCAAAAATGAAAATCCTGTCATCATTTCCTGACCCTGGAGTCGTTCCAAATCTGAATGAAATTCTTTGTTCTGCCGAAGATATTTTGAATAAAGTTTGTAATCAAACCGTTTTTGGTCACCATTGACTTCAATAGTATTTTTTTCCTACTATAAAAGTCAATGGTGACCCTGGTTACAAACTTTCTCCAAAATATCTTCCTTTGTAAAAAATAATCTACACTGTATGTGCGTGTTTCTAAACCCACTGTGGGGAAAAAAATGATTAAATCTGAAGGAATTTTGCTGGAAACATTTTTTTCTAACATCCTCTGCAGTGGTTTTAAATCATTGCAGAGCTCTAGCGCTGTTTTGAATGTGAAGTCGAGCTGTGATTGGCTACTGCTGAAGGTCACATGACAGAACCAAGCTTCCAACTACAGAAAAGCATTTTCCATTTGGGCACTTACCAACACACGCATTAACGCTCATATTCAAACATGAACACGCCTCACACCGCACACGCACAAACACATCCTCTGCTCAGTCACAGCGCACAAGCACATATCGCATGCAGAACAGAAGAAGAAGAGTGTTTAGGGGAAAACAAGACTCTCAAAATGCACGCACACACTCTTTCATAAAAACAATAGGCCACTCACAGCTCGCGTCTCAGGCCTGACCACTACAACAACATCATCTGAACATCTCGCTGTCACTGGCCCGGTAAATGTGCTCCCCTCCCCCAACCGTCTGCTGAAATCACACAACACTCCATATAAAAGAAAAAAAAAAAAAAACCTATATAAACACTACAACAACAAGAGCTCTGCTCAAGTGAGGTTAGTAATCCCTGATCAACACAACGACAGCCGCAACACAACCTCAAGAGTGACACGACACAACAGTGAGTCATGGCCAACATCTGTATTCCCAAGGAATACTGCAGTCAAAATACACTGTGCGCCATAAACAAAGAGGAGGAGTAAGGAAATGTTTTTATTTTACAATGCCAAAATTAGAGACCACAACTACACGCACACGCATGAACACAATTACATTACGGTTGTGCCGTTAGACGATAGTATCGTGTATTGAGAGATATTGACAATACCAGATGTCTTTGTCGATAGTCAAGACGATATTGGGCTCATTCTCCTATTAATGCATTAATATCTCCTTTTATTAGGCGGCCTATTATTAACGGGCTATCACTATCGAATTGCCCCGCTGTTTCACTCAGCGCTGCACAAACATGCAAATGAGGCTCCTCCTCCTCATTGGAATTGTTTTAAAAACAAATTGTTTTAAAAATTAAACCCACAATAAAACTGAACTGCAGGACGATAAACCTTTATTTACAGCACATTAACTAAAAAACATTGCTTTTTGTTCTTTGTCATCGTTATAATAATAACAAAACAAAATGCAGTTAATACGTTATCATCGTGGGACACACGGTTCAGAGCACTGTGACCTATGTAGCTATCCGTTTAATTTAACTTTACTCCATAAACTTCGGCTATCTGAAGATAATTTTATCTTTAACGTGTTTGTTTATGTCCAATATTTAGTGTTAAACGGTTGGTCTTTAAATTAAATCTACTTTTGATTTTCACTAGGGCTGTGCAATATGGACAAAATAATCATATTGCGATTTTTGGAACGAATATTGTGATTGCGATTTTATTTGCGATTTTGTTTTTTTAAACAAGCTTCATACATACATTCAAAATGTATTCAGTGCATAAGAAGCGCATAACAAAACATTTCACAATGAATGAAATAACATTTACTGACGATGATTGGTCATTTCTTTGTGCCATTTCTGAATAAAAAATTCGGAATTTTAAATAGATAAAATTGCAGCCTTATGCGGTTTAGAAATTGCATGTGCTTAAATTGCGATTGCGATTAATTGCACAGCCCTAATTTTCACCTTGTCTGATTTTTAGACTGATATCTTCTGCCTATAATAACGAAGTATGACTGCTGTATATGAACTATATATGAACTAGCGGTTTTAAATATTTATTTAACATGTCATTTTTTCAATATGTTTGAAAGTATAGTATTTTGGTTAACGGTGCTTGCAGTCGCGTAGTTCCAGTCAAGTAATTACATAAAAAATATACACCGTATCAATTAATACAAACAAATAATACAAATGTTCCTTTAAAAGCAGTGCAAGCGATTTTTCAAAAAAGCTTCAGAAAACACAGCCGGGCCAAATAACAAAACAAACTTGTCTACAGCAAACGCCACGCCAGCTTAAAGGCCAAAGTATACTTCGGCCATCTGCATTACATCATTTTCTTCATCAGAAGGGTGCAATAGTCTGCAGAGTGCTAAACGCAAAGAATAAAACGAAACAGTATAGTCTACTTATGCATAGCTCAAATAGCAAAATAAACAGGCTTATCAACTTTTAAAATGAAGGAGAAAATGCTTCCCTTATCTTTTGTTGACATCAAAGGGTGTGCGTCCAATCAAATGCTACGAGAAACAGCAGAAAATAGCACTATAGTATAATATACTATAATAGCACTATGCCATATATGACTACATTGGTACAGCTGTAATGACAAATAAGGGTGAAAAAACGACGCAAGTTTTCCCTAGTGTTTATAACTGACAGCGAGTCTCTGCCAAAACACAGAGCAAAGGGGAAGGAAAGGGTTAACAGAAAGAACGAGCGATGAACTTCCTGATCGGAGGGCATCTGAGAAAGCTTTAAGAAGCCGGCGGCCTGCTGCTCAGTATGTAGGTTAATGACCACAGATACCCACGCCACACAGAACAATGCACCTTTTACTGCAGATTATACAGCCGAGGGGTGGGGGGGGGGGGGGGGGTCACAAGCCAAGGGAGGTGGAAACTGGAATGACGCTGAACCGTGGGGAGAAAAAAAAAAAAAAGAGAGAGAGAGAGAGAGGGAGAGGGATTAGGGCACAGGCCAGTAGATGAGTGCTGGTCTTGCTGTGGTTGTGTGGTTATAATCAGCTTCCTACTAGTGCTCAGGCTGATTACACGTCGAACTGTACAGAGAGGATCAGACAGACAGAAACAGACACGGCGAGTGGTATAGGAGAGGGACTCAGACTTTAACAATTCTGTCTCCTTAATGACTCCTATAACCATTTACAATCATTTAGAAATGATGTCATGACTTCATCCAAATTAAATGATTTGTATGTTCTTCATGAGTTCAATATAGGGCTAATGACTTAAAAAAAATAAAGATAAAATAAAAATATCCAGGTTTTTAGTAGAGTTGCAAAACTGGTCAAATATTTAGTGCTTTTGTTAAAAAAAGCTGGAATTAAAATAATTTATTGATAATTTTTAGTATACTTATTACTTCTAAAAAATAAGAAACATTTTACTGCAAAAAAAACATTAATAATAAACATTAATAATAGTTATTTTTTACATTATTTACAGTATTGTTAACTAACATTTTCATTAATTAAAAAAAACATACACACACACATATATATTATATTTGAAATATTTTTACTATCTTTTATTATAAATCATTTTATTTTGGGGGGTTAAAAAACTAAAACTTTGACTATTGACTAGTATTTTAAAATTAAATACACAAGAGCTCATTAAAAATATTATTTAAAACTAGAATATTAAATATAACAAATTTGCTAAAATAAATTTCATTACAGTATAAATGTAAAATGTCATGATTCTCATATGTTAAACCCAAAGCTTTTTTTATGTGGTTTAATTTTTATATTATATTCCTTTCCCCATTAACCTTTGTAAAGTCAACAAATTTGTGAATTAAATCCATTTAAAAATGACCACACGATTTTCTTTGAATCTAAATGCTATGTAGAGCTATTGTCTAATTAATTATTTTCATATTCTATATTTCGTGGTGTCAAAAACTAGCCTTTTTAAATATTAGTTTATGACATTTTAATTTTTAAATTAAATATTTTTAAATCTATTTGGCAACAGTGGTTGGCTTTTTGGTCAAAAAGATATCTCTTCTGACTGGAAGATCATCTACACATAAATAATAAACATTAAGATACATATATTGTATAGAGCTACAGCAAAGACTTCTGAATAAGAGAATAACAGTCTGAAATGCACAGGCTTACAAAACTGGAGCGGTCCGACCCAATGACTCAGCCCGATGCAGGGTTTGTGAGTCAGACGCTATAATAGCCTTGTCCTGAGATGATATCCCGCATTAACCAGCCTCATGGGAATGACCCGGATTGCAGCGTTTACTCAGACCACTGAGAATACAACACCACCACCAACGTTAACACAATGATAGCTTAATAGCAAAACATTTTTTAATTAGAAAATGCATCTCAAACCGCATCCAATGCAAGACTGAAAAGGCAACGTGAACAAGAGAGCGTAAACATCATTCATTAAACTCAATGAGAGCGAGCATTCACAACCCCTGACATCTGCTGTCAGGAGACGTCTAGACAGGGTCAAAAAGGTCAAAGGGTCAAACAATGCCTAAACAGATTCTAAACACAAAGAATAAACAGGCCAAAGCAGGATTCAGCTGCAAAAAAAAAATCTGCCAAAAAGTCTAGTTTGCGATGTCCAGACTAAAACATACCATAAAATACAGTTTTTTTTTCACATACATGCGTTGTTGCTTTAAATTAACTTTTTAGTCATAAAAGCAAAATCCTCCAATACCGCACTGTGTCGCCCTGCATTTGGGTTGTTTGTCTTCCCACAGAGCACACACAGTTTACACCGGTTACACTCAGAGATCACATGTGAGGTGGCAGTGTGAAAATATCCCAACACCCTTTAAAGGCTACATTTTTGTTTTGAATGATCCTCATACTGGCATTTCCACTGTTTCTCAGAAAAGACCTTTATTGGTAGGCTACTATAGGACTGAAAGTGATTGTTATGTAGGGGTGTGTGATATGATTATATTTGGATTGTGGACGATCAAAATGTCTCCACTATCTGCTTTTTAAGAAATATTGTAGTATTGTGTTATTTTATCATCTGCAGTTCTAACGCCTCCGTCTCCATATGCTGTACAACGCGACATACATTGACATCAGTGTCAACTCAGTGCTAGAGTTACACTCAGCGGACTCTGCACTTATTCACAATCACAAAAGTACATTATTCGCTTTAAAGTCTTGCCAATTAAACATTTCATATGTGTGCTTTTCCAGCGCGTACACCTGAAACATGCGCGCACTAAAAGCCTGTCAAATAGCGCCTAATTACTGAACTAAGATACATGATAAGATCACATGTGATTGTGGTAATACTGTCAAAAACACACAGCGTTAAACAGCTGCTTGTGTCTAAAGTGAAAGTAAACAATCACGAGAAAAATGTGCCAGTATATTAGATGTGTTCAGCTCTTAAAGGGACAGAACTAAACATGCTGCCGCTTGTCATTAAAGGAATAGTTCACTCAAAAATTATAATAGCGTCATTATTTATTCACTTACATGTTGTCCTAAACCTGTATTCATTTCTTTCTTTAACCCTGATTTTGACTCGCCGACAGGTTTTGAGAAAAATCACAGGCAAACCGGTGCTCGTGCACGTGAGTGACAATCACACAGTGTGAACTATCAAAGAGCTGAGAGAATCACAGACGTGTCGCCGACACCCATGAGATATTTGGCATGCTAAATATCTGGACCTGTCGGCGATTCAGAGTCATGCCGTGTGAAATGTGTTCTGACTGAATAACATCGGCGATTCCCTACAGCCAATGAGAGAGCAGCATTCAGGGCAGTGGAAAGTTGGGGGAGGAGTTACGAAGGTATAGAAGGTTATTATCCTCCTTCATAATCTTCTTTTCATTGCCAATGAGCGCACATTCAATTTGTATGGCAAGCTTCTTTTGCTTGCTATCATTTTAAATAATAATCCCAGTCTCACGTGAGAATGCCAGATAGTCATGCAGTTTGAAAAGATATGTGATGCGACTAATTTGAAAATCGTGCAGTCTGAACTCGGCCTTAGTGTTGCAATCCTGAGTGGTAATTCTTCCGTAAGTAATTTTGGCCTGTTTTTCTGTTTATTGAGTGTTTGCTGCCTGTCCCGATCTCCCGATAGCCTGTCTACGTCGCTTCTATCTGCCGTTGATCACCTCTGCCTGTATGACCATGGATTATAATAAAAGCTTGCACTTGGATCTGCCCTGGTCTGTCCCGTTCATTACAATAACAGATTTGTAAACTGAAAACTATATGAACTTTATTAAAACTGTTTGCACTGATTTATTGTGTTGGATATATTTAGTTCCTTTGTGCAGTGGCTCAGGAGATTAAGCTTTGAGTCTCTATAAATGTTTTTTGAGATAATGTAATCTGTTAAAATAATAATAATATCATCAAAGTACTGTAATGGCACCGCTAAAGCAAATTAATTGGAGAATTTTGCTTGGAGAAATTATGCAAAAATAATAAAATAAAATAAATAAATAAAAACAAAACTACCACATCAAAAAAATACATAAAAAAAGCTTAGATATGAGCAAACAGGCAGCGTTCCTGACAGCACAGGCCTCTGGGTTTAAGCCAGCGCTGTGTTGAGGTCGGCTGTTTCTTCCGCTCTATTCACTATTCGGCTCTTTCAATTTCAAGTCTGTTCACCGGCGCTGAAATGTGACTTAAACCCGTCAGTCAAAAGCAACAAATCTTTTATTCCTATTTCCTTTGAGCTTCAGTTAAAACACAGTAATCCCATATTGCTGCCACACTAAGAACAGGATCATGTGTAAAGACGTTGGATACCCACATCTGCCTCCTCAGTCCCTTTCATCCACACATCCAATCACATTCATGTCCTTGCCAGAGAGAGCGAATGAATATCGCCTGGCTCTGATATCCTGCCAAAACCTGTTTAAATTCTACCACACTTGGACTTCTAAATGACTCCATTGGCTGAAAGGACTTTTTGGGGTTTTCCATTCGGTGCCTGATTACAAATATACACACACACGTACATATACATAACATACACACATATTTATGCACATGCATTACGTTTTTGATCTTAAAAACCTCAAAACCATTTTATCATAAGCCATGCTTTATTTGATATTAACTAGTATATATACTATATATATATTTATATATATATGCACACACACACGACAAAAATTTGTAGAAAAACAAAAAAAATTATTAGAATAAGTTACAAATAACATGATAAATAAAAACAAGAGTAAAGATAATTTATTACTTTTATTCGTTTTTTTTTATTAAAAAAACGTCATAAAATATCATTACTACTGTTAAGACTGAATGCAAACATTTATAATATGTTTTTGTTAGTATTATTACAATTGCAGGTTTTTGGTTTCCAACTAATATATATATATATATATATATATATATTTGCCTATTATATATATATATATATATGATTAATAAGTTAGTTTCAAGCAATACATGCATGCTCTGGAGCAGCCAACAGGTAAACAGCTCAAATATATATTGTGCAAAATAGTATAATAAAGAATAAGAAGGTGTGTAAACTTTTGACTGCAAGTATATTACATTGTAAGTAAAGAAATTATTTGGATTCATGTTATGGTAATGTTAAAAACTTTCCAATGGCTATTTTGACACTAGAATGATCGAGAATTACGTTCATGCTAATATTTTGTATTATTTGTGAACTCCAGATCAAATAAACAGGCTCTTGTACAGCACATGGCCGTCAACCGTCTTGACAAAACCAAACTCATAAAAAGATCCTGACAGTACAGGCTGTCTCACGTTCCACTCAAGCACATTGTGCAAACTGAAAGCTCCGCCCACTTTTGGCACAAACACACACATATTGTGCACCAGCAACACGCTGCTGTCAAACTAGGTTTCTTGTTCCTGTATTACAGAGGTTGGTTTCACTTCACATGAATCCCGCTCAATCCTACACTAAACACAAAAACACGCACATTTAATGCAACAGAGAACAATATCAGTTTTGCATCCTCTTTTATAATCAACATGCTCAAAAAGACAGGACCAGGCAACGCACCACCATTTCCCAAAGTACAATCATATGCTGCCAAGGGTTGAAAAGGCAGCCATGTGTTCACCAAAGCCACCAAACTCGTTTGTCTTGTTTCGAAGATTTTTACACAACCCTTCATTATGTCGTTATGGTATCAGATTCACCGTCAGGACGTTTCAAACATACATTAACATTGATCAATAAAGTCTACATGCAACAAAGTGTTTGCTAAGTTTACTGTAAAGTAGGCCTGGGCGATTTGGCCAAAAACATTATCAGGATTTTTCTTCATCATATCATATGACATTCATTTACCATCAAGGAAATGTTTTCCACATGTTTGTTAGACCTTGAAAAATGTAACGTCTTAATAATAAACATAACTTGTTTGCTCACAATATGTAGGGCCACATAAAATGCATTCTTCATTTTTCCCTACAGTCAAATTGGATGCATTAATAGAAAATAATGAATTAATAGAAGAACAATAATTATTATTATTATTTATTTTTTTTATCAAATCAGATGTAGCACAACAGAAATATATATTGACACTAAAATGAAAAAAAAAAATCTTTGTATGATATTTCTTAAGAAAAAAATATTACTTTTATATCAATTTTAGAATACAATATCAATATTTATTTATTTATTTATTTCATAATTTCTTCAAGTTACACTGAACTTTTATTTTGGCAGACTGCTATAAAGACCTTTTCCCAAATAAAATAGTGAACTGCTGGGGAATAGCACCATGTGTTTGGCTGTTATATTAATCTATATATATATATGGAATTATGATTCATATAATATTAATAGTACAACTTCCGCACATTATTATTGTGAGTGGTAAATGACAAAACACCACAGATGTGGTTTTATGCTGAAAATAACCCAGAATATTTCATTAAGGGTGAGCTGTAAATAAAAAATAAAAAATCCCATGTCACTGATTTTAATGTCAACAGTAAGAAATACAATGAATGTTTCCAAAACTAAGAGCTCATAGCCTGCTTGCTTAGCACCTGTCCATATGGTCTGATCACAATTATGCTGTATTAACCAAAAACAGCAGGATGTTGACTGGATAAGAGTCAAGTACAGCACTGTGATGTCTAGACTATGTTAAGTTGGACAGTATTTCACATTAGCCCCACAAATTATATTATTAAAAATTATGAACTTTAAATATGGATGACACAGTCTTATCAAATCAGAGATGATTGCAGTCCATTTACAAGTCAGTCAACTTCGAATCATTTGTTCAGCAAACAAAATGTTGTAACATATTGGTTATGAATATTAGACATTAATCTATTCCTTAATCAGTTTTCCATAGGATATATTGAAGGGTCTATGTCACACAGCCTTGTTTTCATGTGTCCTGAGCAAGAAGAGAGCATGAGCTGCTAATGTAATGCTAATATATAATGTCATTTAAAAAAAAAAAAATTCTTTCACCATTTTAATTTAAAATTCACACTAGAAATATGCATAACCATTTAATAACAGAAAAAAAACAACACTTTTAACTGAGAAGTAGATGGGGCTGTGTGGTAGTCTGTGTTTTGATGCGGCTCAGCTGTAAGTAGATTCATGATGGTGTTAGTAAGTTTGAATGGATGAGTAGGTAATGTGTGCTAGAACAATGGAGAGGACAAGAACGTCTCGAGTTCTCCAGACAATCTGCTGAAGAGCATGAGGATGCTGCCCATCTCGTCTCAAGTGTCGGAGACATGACATTGCGAGACGGCCTGACCATTGTTTGGAAGCTCCTTTACAAAGCTTGTGAAACACAACATAAGACCCAAGCGATCGAGTTTTACAACTTGATTCTCCAGTACGCCAACATAACTGAATATTACATTTGCTGTGCACTGACGGCACTCAACACATGCAACTTTTGCAGAACAACAGCAACAAACACTGTATTTTAATATTGGCATACAAACTTAACATCTTAAAATGAGAAAAATCTGAATTAATTCAGCATTCTCAATCATATACGTGGAAGAAAATGTGCTAAAGGATGTTCTTACAACAGACAGACTCTAAAACTTCCACTATCTAGATGAGAATGTGCTCTTTTAGTACACTTTCTAAAGTGTGAAGTACAATGCAACTGCAAGGAATATCTGACAATTTTATGCACATTCATTTCTCACAAGATCACACAAATTTCCATTCAAATTTTAAATTAAATGTAACCCTTTGTTGTGCAGCATTTGTTTGTTTTGGCAAAAATGATGACAAAAAAATTTACTACATACTTTTAATATTTTAATAAAATATGACAGTTAAAGTTTTATGAATGCATTATTATTATTTTTTTTTTTTTTATTTAATTCAACCATTAAATCTTAAGCCAGAAAAATAAAAATGAAAAACAGAGAATTTGGGGCTAAATGTAAGGCATTTCATAGCTAATGAATATGACCAAAATTTTAAAAAAATAAATAAATAATAATAATAATAATAATAAATTATATATGTCCAATTTATAAAAAATAATGATGACTAAAAAAAAGCTGTTCATGCAAAGAAATTACCATTTCCTGACTGAAAATCTTTTTAATTTTCAGTTAAACAATAGCTATTCTGTATGAAACAGGAGCATGTCACACTCTTTGTGTGTAAATATCATGTGTAAATAAATCATGAGCTGTTACATCACAGCTAGTAAGGGCTCTGCAGGAAAATGTGACTGTGGTTTCAGATGTGTATGCATGCCGCCCGTGTCTTGAGCGTGAGGAGAAAGTCACTCTACTTCCTGACAGGACGTGTGTGCAGACCAGCAAACTCAAGACCTGTTGATTAAAGGGTTTCTAGAAACCAATCACCTCGCGATCCAACTGCGCTCAGCAGCACGATGTGAAAATAAACCTTCAGTTATGGCTGCTTCACTCCAAGAAATAAAAGATCCAACTGAGCCTTCACTGAGCTCTGCCGCCTGGTTACTGTTGCCAAGACTGATGAGCTGATGAGGACGTCTTAAAGAACAAAACTGGAGATGTCTGTGACTGACATTCCATAAATGATATTCTTACATGAAATGGAGTGATTTCTAAGATTCCAAATTATCTTTATACACCTTCTCCTCAAATCAAATTAATACATTTTCACAATAACATTATTAAAAGCCAGGGCTGACAGTGGAAAAAATTCCTGAGCCTGAACGTTTTTCCTTGCCCCCCAGGTGAGTAAGGTACTATGTATGCAACGCACTTTTAACACATAACTTGTTGGCCCCTGGGCCCAAATATATAAACAGCCTATGTATAACCCTGATCATCATTAATGTCAAATGGCTATTTTTAGACATTTTCATATTTGCATTATGCCCCCAGTATTATTGAAGAAAACACAGGGTTGGGTATCGTTTAGGGTTTTTTTCGATACCGGTGCCAAATCTATACTTTTAAAACTGTTCGGATGCTGAATCGATACTTAAAAAATAAAAATGGTAACACTTCATAATAACTGCACGCTATGAATCATTAGTTAAGCATTAAGAAGATCGAGCGCTAGAATAATCGAGCGGTTGACATATCATGCGGGAGTTTGAAATTAGCTTGCTGGCTCCCGTTTCTTCACATGTAAGTTAGATCAGTTTTCCTCTCGCGGTAATGATTTACCGCACCCACCAGTATCAGTGGTGCACTCGCTTATTAATGGTACAGATTTGGCGAGTTTTTCGTTCAGGCACAGCACCGAAATGAGGCACAGAAGTCCACGTTTTGATTCAGTTCAGTATATACTGATTCCTCTGGTACCGGGTTTCGGTACCCAAACCTACAAAGGGCTTTCCGTCGCTACCCACATCCTCAATCCAAGCCCAGCGCCATTTATTCTTTATGCCTTTATCGATATATTTAATGTCTTCCTCTGGCTTTATAAGCATAGTCATGACTTACGGTTTGAGGTGCCAGTATGAGACACACAATTGTACAGTATGGGAGCTAAAAACACCTTCGCGCATGAAGCATTGCCTTAACCTGTGCCAATCTATTTGACAAAGACACAAGACCTTCCCTACTTCTGATTGGCTCATCAGCTAGTATGTGTATCAGCTAGTTGCTCTCTGACCTGCACATCTCAGATCAATTTCTGCGAACCTGATTTTTTTTTCTCCGCGACCACAGTACGCCGGAAATCCGGCGTGGTGCCGGAACGCTATCACCCCTGAAAAGCTGCGGAGAATCAGCATGGAACCAAATGCTTAATCAATCAATAAATTAAAAGTTCCTACGAAATTCCTAGTTTTCATATAGTGATAACGTTTTTACCATAATATGATTAAAAGTTGTAAAGATGGCAAATCAGCTTGTGAATAAGTCATATAATAAGGGAGATACCAGACAATTTTGTGTAAGAAGAGGAATATGTTCTATAAGTTTCTACAATGCTTTTACTACAGTACTCTTAAAAAAAATGGGTAGGGTTTAGTTAAACTATTTTCGCTTTAAAATACAAGTGATGAGTAACATTGAATTAAACATGACATTTCTGAGAAGCAGAAATAAAAAAAACATGAGAAGTAGAAATGTTGAAGTAGTACTTTCTTGTGACATGTGCTCCAATAATCTTTGTTTTAATCACAACAATTGTTTTTTTTTTGTTTTTTGCTACCATCTCTTCTACTTCGACCTGAATTAATATGTAAATGAACAAATATTAAGTTATTACCATTAATGTAACCTGGAGGAAGTCTCCAAGTACGTTTTAGAGCAAACATCTGAAGAACTTAACACCAAGAGCTTTCTTAATCTCCAAAGAAATCTCAAGATCACTATACGGGTTCTTGATAAGAGGAGGCTTTCTTCACTGAACCTACGATGATGCAAATAGAGAGTATTTAAAGTGTCTGAATTTCCATTGTAGTGGAAAGAGCAGCAGGAGGAAAGCCTCGCATCAGATTCACCACATCAGCTGAGTCCTACACGCCCAGAGAGCCACGCGTTACACAGTCGTCCCGCTGAAGGCTTTCAAAGCCTGACCTTTGTGAGGTGAAGGATGAAACCAGACGTATTTTCACCGGGGGTTTCCCCGAATGCCATTGGTTTCTATAAGGGACTCGTAAAAAGAGGAAACTCAGATTTGTGTGTGCCCTTCAAGAGGAACGTTAAAGGGGAAAATGTTCAACATTTGTTACATATGCAGCTGTAAATGAGTGTTCACCGATCTGAAGAGCAAACTATGATGTCGATTGCATCACGGGGATAAGAACAGGTGTCTAAAGAGTAGGCCTTTGAAGCATGATACAGTGCTTATGTCGACGTTTAACAGTCACAGCATGCACAAGAAATATTCCGATTTTAGCACAATGAGACAATACTCTGAGATAATGAATCTACACACACACACGGCAGCGGTCAACCGTTTGACGGCAAGAAAAACAACATGGCTTCAACAACACCGTCGCCTGTTTGCATGAACACCATGACACATTATTAACTGCACTTGAAGCTTTCGCAAAAAGAAACATACAAAACTGTTCCCATTACCATAACGAAAACAAAATGTATGTTGATACTAGGGGTGTGCGATAATATCGTAATTTTTGTTTTAACGATGTGCCATTTGACATTATTGAGTAAAACCACTCAAAACATCTCTAAAGAGGGCACGCAATACATCACGTGAAGTCTAGACTAGTGTGTGTGTGCATTTAGAGTGGGTTTTTTCACTGCACGATTCAGTCGCCTTTAAATTACTTACAAATTCAAGACATGGGGGAAGAACATTTATATATTTATATCATCTCATATAGCCTAGTTAATCAATCTCACATGAAGAGTGACTTTTGTTTTTTTAATTACTATGATTACAAATAGTGTTGCCACGGTACCAAAATGTCAGTATTTACGGTTCTCGGTACGAGCTCGACACATGCACAACGCCACCTATACTATGAACAAAATACTATTTTTCCCAATATATTGTATTGCATTGAGAATTTTTTTTGTAAGAAGTCTACAAATCTTGTCTCGTCTCATTCTCGTGAACCCAGTGTCTTGTCTCATCTTGTCTCAAGTGTCTCATCACACCCCTAGTGATTTATTTCTTAAATTTATCAATTTATAAAACAGTAGGGGTAGTAGTAGCCTATGACGTACATTTTCCTAATAGTAATATTTCTGGCACAATGTCTAAACCAAACCTTTTTGACGGGTTGCCATGAATACCTTACCCTTTCTGTGTGCATATGACATAACGCTGGTTTTACTAAAGTGAAACTCAGAGCGGTTCTGGAGATGTTGTTTATGTATGTCTTCATTGAGAAGGCAGATTCTGAAATCACAGAGTGCGTCACACACTTCAGTGATACAGTAAACAAATGTATGTCTCTGCCATTCATTTATTCACAGAATATGCAGGATTCATATTTTAATTGATATTTACAGAGACTAGTCCATATGGCAAACTGTAGGCTACATTAGTTTTTAAAGTGGATTTCGATATTCCGTCTGCGTTTTCTGCATCGCGTAAATCATGACACCGTACACGTCAAGAACCGGGTTAAAAAGTACTGACACTAATTACAAATGTGATATTACATTTTTACAACAATTCAATTAACAAGAAGTTAATTAAGAGATTTTAGAAACATTATTTCCTGTTTTTGTGCTATTGTTTTGACAACAAAAAATAATTCCAAACATAACCCTAGCATTATTTTGCGTCTCTGAGCAACATGACGGTGTTTCGTTCCTTTGATAGCAGTCTTTACGGTACCAGCACAATATTGTCTAATTATTGTTAACAATAAGTATTAGGAATATATTAGTTGGATGATGTGGCATGGGGACGTAATGACAAGTGATTTTAATCTATGTATGTACTATAACATACAAAACAGGAACATAAAAATAATATTCTTAAAGCAACACATAATACTGTCTTATTCAGATTCAGAGTAAGGTAAATTGACCTATCGGTAAGCCCCTCCCTTCAAACGCAGATGAGCCAATGGCAGTTGAGTATTAGTTGCTGTAGGTAGGTAGGTAAGTTGAAACAACTGAAGACCTAAAGTTCACATCAATTTGATGGCGTTTATGCTTCCAAAAATGTCCGTGGTATTTGTAACACTGATTCAATGTATCCTGAGATGATAGGTAATTTCATTTATTCCATTTTATGAATACAAACAAATCAGGGCAAATGTGTTCCTAAGTATTCAACCCCAATCCAATTCGAATGAAGCACACAGAACTGGGAAATCTTGATTTTTGTGTTGGTCTGAATGGAAACGCAAATTCATTCTTTGCCACTACGTGCCGCTTTTGAAGCTCTAAGTGTTCACAAACCCTGCTTGAAATGAAATCGACTAATCACTGGAGATTAGCGTCACGCAAAAGAAGGATCAGGTTTGGAAAAAGTTGTTGAATGAATATTGTAAAAATAAATGCATATCAGAAAATTAAAGTGTTTTTTACACCTGTCAAACTGTTGTTGGGGACTCCCAAAACCAAAATATCAACCATATGAATCATAATAGGGGCACTTTAAAAATGCTGTTCTTTTTTAACTTTCTGTTCATCAAAGAAGGAAAATAGGAAGCTGCCCAACAGTTTTCAACACTGACAATAATCAGAAATGTTTAGTGAGCAAATCAGCTTATCAAAATGACATATAGAAATTTAATTTAAAAATGTATTCAAATACAAATCTGTTACTTTACATTTTTCACAATAGTACTGTTTTTACTGCTTTCTCAATGTGAATAATCAACATAAAATATCTCTAAACCCATACTGAATAACCACTAGCAGCTGTAAGAATGATCAAATTAGTCAAAATATATATATATATATATATAAACATGTAAGAGGCTAATGATGTGTAGGACGGTGTTAAAGAAAATCAGCCTACTGACTAAATGACCAATACTACGGCTGTTGGATTACATTTGTTCACAGCAGAATTTGACAGCGCTCGTGTTTATTTTACGAAATGGCTCCAGAGGTCAGTTATACTGAAAGGTCTTCAAACACGCAGGATGAAAGCAGTACAAGCTTATAAACGAAGGCCTATTTCAAAACACGCCATTTTTAATCAACAATCGGCCGCCTTCATTTCAGAAAACAGGACCAAATGCAGATATAATTTAAGCAAAAACAGCGTAACTGCGATAAAAATGTGCCAAATTTTGTCAACATCAGGAGGAGACACAAAGGCCTTTTTTGTCAGCGTAAAAAACCTCGTACTTCAAAGCCCTGCGTCTGTGCGGGGAAAAAAGGAGCTCGGCAAAATAAAAATGGCATCCAGTTTGAACGTGAAGCGGGGAGAGAGGTCTCTCACGGGAATGGTTCAGATCACAAAGGCCAGCGTCTAATGGGTAAGAGAGTGAGTCACACGCCTGTTTCTGTCTCTGCCGCTTTTCCCTTTTTCTCCCTCCCTCTCATGCAAGCAGCTCCCGTTCGCACGAGCTCCATGGAAATACGTCTGCTCCAACCGTCCGGCGTGCGGTGAGTGAACTCAACAGAAACGCTGCAGCGTACCGGTGTCATCTGTGCAAATGAAAGCAAAACTAGGACACGACTGTAAACAGAGCAGCAAAATGTGCAGCACCAGTTGGTGCACTTCTGATTTCTTGCAGACAGACATTCTGCCGATGCCTTCCTTAATGTTCAAAATTGAGCTTAAAATAAATGCATGATTTAAAGCGTACAGGCACTTAAAATATGACCTGAAAATGCACATGATTATTTCAAGAGGCACTACAGCTTTCCGGTTGTAAATTACTGTACTGTACTATTACAGAAAACTACACAAAAAAATCCTGGAAACAAACCTACAAGATTAAAATCTGAATAAACTACAAAAACAATGTTTTAAATAACACAACATGCATGGCCAAAAATACCAGTATCAGCAATGCATGGTTGCTCATATATTCAATAATCAAATTTACAGAAAATGAGACTTGCTGAAATTAAATAAAAATTTCAAACACCATTTACTCAATTCAGTAAACTAGTTTTTTAAATACACTTTTTTAAAATGTTGATTATTATATTTATGCTTCCAAGGCTGGTTTGACCGATATGTTTTTTTTAATGGCCAAAATGCAAATAGCAATAGTGGAAGGAGGCTACTATAAAATTAATTTACAAGACTTTACTAGACATTAAGATAATGCTTATTTTACACAGTATTCCTCAAAATTCAGTAGATAGATATATTAACAAATATTTATTTTAGAATATTAATTGTTGATAAGAAAATATGTTTGACCGATACTGATTTTAATGACGGCCAATAACACCAATTATGAAAAGTGGCTGATATAGCATTAATATGTTAAAAATAATCCAATTTATGAGAAATGACATGACAATAGCAAAACAAAAAGTCTTAAGTCAAATAAATACATATTTTACACGATATTTACATTTTGTACAAATATTTAAAAACATTTATATTGTAATATTTATTCTGACAAGATAAATATTTCTCTGGCCAATAATACAAGTGTCAGTTATGGGAATGACCGTGTGCATAAAATTTGCTGAAATTAATTAAGCGTTTATTTCAGACACTATTTACTGGAAATCCTGAACAAATATTTTTAAAGGTTTATAAGAATATTTATGTTGACTAGTATGTGACAAGGCCAGTTTGACCAATGTGGCTTTTTAATGGATAATAATATGGAAAATTTAAATAAATTAATTAAATAAACACTTATTACACACATAATATTTTAAAAAAAAAAAAAAAAAAAAAAAAAATAGTTATGTTGACAAAGCTGTTCTCAATATTTAAAACTGATACGGGGAAAATAATACTTTTAATAATCATCCAACCGGATACAGCTATAGTTGTCAGTGGACAATAACAATAATCTCAAAGTGCTCAAATATCGTTTGTTTACATGTATTATAGGTGTTATTTATACAAACATTACTGCAAATTAAATGCACATATTTTGTTCTGGCTCAGTGTATGGATATGTTAAACACATTATGAACAGGGAATGCCCCAAAATGATATTTAGAGAAAGTTAATAGAGAGGTGGCTGTTCTGACATCCCAGCAAGCTTCGCTTCTAGGCCTAAATGACAAAAACAAATGTGTGTCAGTTCTTTTAACTACGAAAATCCGCCTTTTTGAGGCCGAGTTTATTATTTCAAACTTTTAAGCTCAATTTCATTGTCAGTCTCTTTATTTTGGCTCAATCTGTATGGCTTTTCATCTGCCAACTGCAGTTTGTTATTTTGCCGAGATACGTGCGAGTGTTGCCTTGACAGTCGCTGCAAATTCCCAACGCATCAGCACCACCACGGATCCTTTATCTAACGTAAACACGCCATATAACTATAAAAGACGCATTCTGGAAGCCAAGTAGCCCTGGAGCAAACCTGGACAGAGACGAGCCTGTTATTATTCATCATAACGCGGATTCGCACACAGGGCCTTTCGTGCATGTGGCCCCGTGACTTTAAAAAGGGTCAGTGGAAAAACAGCAGGAACCACAGGCTCTCCTTGGACGGTGGCCCAGCTGTGGAAAACTGGGATCTTTGAAGAATAATCCCTAATATGTCATTCTGAACGTGTGTGAGCGCAGTACAAGACGAAGGGAGTGGGCGTAAACATCTGATCTAGATTGCAAACTCACAGGCTAAAATGAATCTCAAATCTGTCCTCCCCAAAAACAAATGTCAAACCAAAACCTTGAAGCCACATCCAAAAATGCTTAAATCATTACATAACCACAACAATAATCTGTCTACGCTGAAAAATGGTGTAGAAACAATTTCCTCTCAGAAACTACTAGAAAATATGATACATGATTACAAAGAAATGGCCAGGAATACACTGAAATAAAGAAAGACTAAAATAGACCAAAATAGTATTTTCATGTAATAGTTATTTCTTATAGTACAGTTTACATTTTGAAAATTTGGTGGGGAAATAAACTTGATATAAAAAAGATAATTTTTCAGCAACCACTTTTTCCTTTAAATTTCCTAAAAATTAATATTTTTATTTAAAAAATTATAATTCACAAATATATTAAATGGCTGTTTGCTGAATTAATATCACCCTGTGAACATTTTCAATAAAAAAAACAAACAAAAATTCTAACATTTTCAATATACAGGCCTGTCCTCTAAAAATGAAATTATAAAAAAAATAATAATAATAAAATTAAACTATATTATATTATATATGTGGAAATTCAAATTTTAAATGTTTACATTAAAAAATGTTTTAGAAATTCTATACATGGGGCTGTGTCCTTAAAATGTTCAAAATGCTCTCAAAAAGCCAATTAACAATTAATTATATAAATTACATAAATGTATACATGTAATTGTTAGCATATACAATTTTTTTTTTCATTTCTTTGCATTTAAAAATATATAGTCTGCATTATACATCTAATGTTTTGCTAGTGGGTGAGATGTGGTGCCTCCCAGTAAAAGCCTGATTCGTGTCAATTAGATTGTGCTCATAGTAAACAATGTAGTAACGTATTATGTCATCACAAAATATCTCTATGAAAGACACTGGGAAACGCAGCTCCATTTGACATGCTTCTGGCTGTCGCTGCACAGCTGAAGACGCCTCGGTACGTCCTTTAGACAAAAGGTTTCTGCGCGAAGGACGGTCACCAAATAAAGCTTTGTGCAAACCACATACATGCACACACACACACACAGACAGCAGAGCTGACTGCATGGATACAATATTTCATGCACGTCGCAGCTGCAAACACGCTCAATATAACAAACACCTCGAAATAATTATACAAATATATTTACATACATTCCATACATTGATGCCAGACGTGATCCAGTCGTTAATAGAGAAAAATGGGTGGTGGAAAACAATGCAAATTACAATAAATGCAACGCGTTCCGGCTGACTGTCTGACAGAAAGGTGCAACTTAAACGGGTTTATTATGAAAGCTAAGGCATACAGTATCATGTTGCGGTCTGCGCCACCCCTCTCACGCACAGACAATGAGCCTGCAGTGGGTTTATGAGACATGCGGGGCCCTCCAGCTCTTCACACCCGCGTTTAACGCACAGCAAACGCGCCTGTCACTGACGCATGCACGGCGCACACTAGCAACGCTCGCGCGCACAACCCCGCTCCAGCTGCTGCTAATATTCACAAAAAAGCCTCGAAAATTATACACACACTGGGTTATTGTTGTTCCAGCTCTCAGACTGGTTGGTTAAGCTCCCTCCGTAGCAAAACTCAACGCGTTTTCCTCCAGCTTCAGTCGTAAACCGCGACGAAAAACAACTGAAACTTTCCGCTTACCGTCGCAGCGCTCTTCGGCTTCCTCTTCGTCATTCACCTACCAGCAGAGGACGAATTATCGACGATTTTAAGAAAAAGAAACCTGTGTGTCGGAGGGTAAAAACTGAACATTAACCCTACGGCTGTGTGACGTCTCTCAGTGCTGCTTTTGAAAACATCGCCGTCAGTCCGTCTCTAAGAAAAGCCCCAGCGAAAAAAAAAACACGCAAAGCGGAGGCGCTCATTGGCTGACGAGGGACCACGTGATCCAAGGCGCTCAAAAAACGTTTTGCGCTTGCTCGTACTCACTCTGAAATGTTTGCTGTTTAATATTTTTCTTCTCTTCATATTTTATAAAGCTGTTTTAATATTTAATAATATGTGTACATATAATATATTTTTATTTGATCATTTTTATTTAAATACACACACACACACACACACACACACATATATATATATATATATATATATATAGGTACTATTATTATAATTCTTTTTTATTATTATTTATTCAATGAGTTTTATACAAATACATAAATGCATTGGGTGGGGGGTGAAATTATATGTAAATATCAATTTAGGCAAATATACGTATTATTTTCTTTTTATGCAAAGAATAT
>JAUCMS010000142.1:277373-287637 GCA_032357445.1 Enteromius radiatus | reverse complement strand
TTGATTTCTATAAGAAGTAGGAAACGATGGTGTTTGAGACTCACAGTATGTTATGTCCATGTACTGAACTCTTATTACAAGAGCTTAAAAAGTCATACGATTTAAATAAGATCTACTGTACAAATAAGAAGTCTTTTCTAAAGAGTTTTACACCGTAACATAGTGTTAGTATTATATCATCATTACATTGAACTGTTATGTAATGTGTTTAGAAGGATTTATCAAGACGTTTTCTTGATGCTCGTGTGGATTTAAAGTAGTTTTGCATCTATTGTGTGTAATGTTTGTTTGCATGTACATAATTTGAGGGCTGAATGAAGTAAACCGGGTTGACATAACTGCACAAACAGATGCAAGATGAGAAAAACTCTGCATCAGAATATCATGACATCACTTTGGGCTGCAGTGGTGCCGTTACCATGACAACAGTCATCTTGGCAAGACCCTTCATCTTAACAAGAGCGTGCAAAGGTTTAGCAGCCCGACAACGACTGTGCCATCTGCTGCTCTCTCTCTCTCTCACACACACACACACACACACACACCGTCTTACAAGACTCGAGTCTTCTGGCTGCAGATCTGCTGTCACTGACTCTTCACCTTCTGCTGGGAGAAGAACAAACACTGGCTTTCACTCCATTATACTGTGTTCAACTGAACTGCAATCATTCAAAGTTCTGCCAGAAAAGGAAAGAAATTATATAAAAGAGAGAACTAAATGGAAAGCAAAGACAGACAGAACAACAATGCAACAACAAAACAGATAGATAGATTGATTGATGGAAGGATCATCTGAATGTCACTCGCCTCAGATCCCATCAGTTATTTGATTACAGACTCTCATCCACACAGACTGGATTAATGTTTAGGAGGACACCGAGAGGACAGAGATGTTCACGGCTGTGTAAGATCAGACATGGAAACCCATTAGCATGATGAAGGAAATTAGCTGAAGCAGCCCTGAAAGTCCAAACACTAATGTACACGGCGGATCTGAAACGCACCGATGGGACAATCAGATCAACAGGATTTGTTTGAACGAGATCACAGTAATTATCTTATCGGGACCCAAGAGACGAGCACAGACTCAAACGAGATCTCAAATCCATTTCCAGTGACAATGCAGCAATGCAATCAGTCTGCAGTCCATTATTAGTGCTGTTCCCAAAAAGGCCAGGATTACAGCTACAGCATAAGACTGGGATATTTTTTTTAGACCAGACAAGAAAACAATATCATATTCATATTTTAGTGACATTTTTAAGTTTAAAATGACTTAAAGAAGGATTTGTTTCTTTCAAACACACAGCTTTGTGAGACTGATGGTCTGGAGTGGTGTGTATTATTGTGATGTTTTCATCAGCTGTTTGGACACATTCTGACGGCACCCATTCACCGCAGAGCATCCACTGCTGAGCAAGTGATGAAATTTCTCTAAAAATATGTTCTGATGAACAAATAAACTCATATTTGGATGGCCAGAGGGTGAGAACATTTGAATCTTTAGATTAATGGTTTCTTGAAAAGACTTTAAAAGCCCCATTGAATGTCACCTTTGTGTTCTGTTGTATCAGCAGTTCTTGATGTCCAGATGCAGTGATTATGTAAGAGTTTAAAGCCTCATTTATCTCTCAGGTGCTGTTAGAGTAACATAACATACAGTCCGTGACCTTCCTGTGTGTTTATAATGACGGAGCACTCGCTGCTTTAATCTCAGCTGCACAAACTCACACCCAAATCACAGGATTTGAGAGTCCTGGGAAATCTCCTTACAGCAACCCCATGCCTGCAGATCACTGACCTGCTGTCATCCACACGCTTATGTCCTCAAACCGTCTTTGAAAGTTTTAAGCTTTTCTGCTCATTTTATGACCTGCAGCTATCAGCAGTTTCACTAGCCGTTCACTCCGAAATAGGTTCCAGCAAATAATACCAGGCTTTTATAATATGGTATAAATACCATATTACTTTAGACATATACAATTACTTTTTTATGTTCTTCTGCTCAAGGTCACACACACTTTTTGATTTTATTTTTTTACTTTCCAGTTCGAGAGAAGAATAATTTGCTTTTTGGGTTAAAATAATTTCTTAATGTGAAGTTTTAATGGTGTGACAATTAGAGATTAGGCTGTACATAAATTGATTCAACATGCGTGCTTTTGTGGCCTTAACTTCTGGTAGACATTCAAATAGTATCAATATCAACAACTCAGTCCTTCTAGAGTAGATTATGTTTTTGATAACACGCGAAATATGACCCTGTGTAAATCAGACGGATTTATTAAAAATGCAGACTCATTCTCTGCCAGCAGGAGGTGCTTTAAGCGCGAGAAACGAGATGTATTCCCGGTAACTTAACGGCTGTAGATAAAGCAGCTCTGAGCTTACAAACGCTGCCTTATATGCAGAAATTACATTTTTCTAAAGACAGTCTACCTTCAGAAATACAGTGATATAAAAACACCCACCCCTCGGTTTGATTTTTAAACATGCATTACGTGCTCATGATTATTCAACGAACCCTTTTGGAAAATCGGTCGTTTTTATATCGTGGCAGGTCGCCTCGGGAAGAATGAGTCCTCTCGTGGGAGTGATTCATTCAGTCGCACATGCGCATTTGCGCAACGTCATATAGTTTCTGTATTGTATTGAGCCGGTAAGTGCCAAGTAGTGATGGGAAGTTCGGATCATTTTACCGACTCGGACCTTTGAGTCACAAACGCTACGATATGCGATGTGCTTAATTTACGTACGTGCGTCACAGCGGCTCCGTTCCGTTCACAGAGTGTTATTATTTACATCTGTGGGGCGTCTCCATGATTTTATGAGTCTATTATAAACATTCATCTGGGAACGCAACGTGAGCCATTTCATCAGACTGGTAAAGTAAATCATTTATAAATCTAAACAAACCCTAGAGAATACATAGCTGTTTCAAAATAAAAGCTCAAGCCCTCTGAGTTTACACGTTATGATGTACACATATTCAGTTAATTACAGTGGCTATGGCATCTCTGTCGTAAAGACATGGCCAAATATTAAAGATTTAGTGGACATTTGAATTAAATGGTGCTTTGTAAAGATTAAACAAGGATTAGCTCGCGCAGTAAACTGTAAACTGCCGCAGGCGCCTCCTGCAGGCCTTTGTTATAATGCGTAACGTGCATTAACTATATTGTTTATAATACATTATGTATTTTTACAGTTTTGTTCAATAAAATCATATGATTTCTTGCTTTAATACTTTATTTGAACTAATTATTATTGCCTCATGTCTATTATATATGTATTTTAAGAAATTTTAAATGCTATTGTTCACTTACATCTATTTTTTCTTTTACCAAAAAAGAATAATTATAATGATAGTCCTCATTTTTCTGAAATACTGCACATTTATATTCTTCTCCTAAACATGGTAAATAATAATTATATATGCACACATATACACATTAAATAAATACATTCATAAACAGTATTTTTTTTTTGTAAATACACATTCAATTTATTACCAATTTAACACTCTATCATTAGACATCTGACAGTGACTTCATTTAAAACATTCATAATTTTTTCTTTTTCCTCCAAAGAAAGATCTGAATTCATAATAACATCTATACAAAGACCAGTAAATAGGTACAATAATGGGCTTAAAAAGGGTTCTTAATTGTGTCAATGCAAATTCAGTGGCAACAAAAATGACATGAGCCGCCACACACAGTGAACGGCGGTGTGTATGTGAGTGTGTGTGGGCTTACATCATGAGCTTTATCACAAGGTACAACAGCGTCTGAGTACATGCACTAAAGTGCTAGTGTTTAAAGGCATGCATATCAAATATGATATCTGCACAACTGCTGTCCAAACCCTTGTCAATACATCAGGAGGAAACATGCACTGGATTCCTAGTGGAATAATGTCATATATAATGTCATTTGAAGCCAGCCCTCAAGTACTGTATACATTCTTATCAAATGCGAAAGGAATAGAAAGAAACTCAGCGTTCCATCACTTTCTCATCATGCTCTGCAGTGAATGGGTGCCGTCGAGTGAGAGTCCAAACAGCTGCTAAAAACATCACAATAATCCACAGCACAAATATAATGCATGTTTGTAAGAAACAAAATATGAGTCCATGGTCTATAATAACACTCCCCTCCAGTGAGTGCTGTGGATTATGGCAATGTTTTTAGCAGCTGTTTGGACTCTAATTCTGACGGCACCCATTCACCGCAGAGGAACCATTGGTGAGAAAGTGATGGAAAGCTACATTTCCTCAAATCAGTTCTGATAAAGAAACAAACGTATCTATATCTCGGATGGCCCGAGGGTGACAACATTTTCAGCAAAATTGAGCAATGTTGCACACTTTTACAAATTTTAGGTTTGTATCATCATTCATTCATTTAAATCTCAGATCTGAGGGAAACATGTTGATTTTTATTCTTTATCTTCATTTTTACAGCAGAGCAGATTGTTAAAATGAATACACTCCCTTACAACTGGCTTCAAATTATGACATAACTTCCAAATGGAATCTTTCACGCATTTCTTCAGGATTCTGTGACTTGGGAAATGTGCATAAGGATAATCAGTGTCAATATACTCTCCTGTCATCATGTAGAGTCGAACATTCAGTGTTACATTGGGTTTTAAAATACATTATGATTGACATCATGTATCATTCGTCCCTGTCGAACTAGATTGTGTGTGTGCGTGTGTGTTTTCTCCTTTAGTTTTGATCTAATTCTCTTTACAAATACAACTGAGTCTTTTTAAATTCAAGCATCAAAGGTTTCCAACAAAACGGGATGTAGGCAGAAATTAAGAAAATAGTTTTATAAACTATATACATGAAACATAATTTAACAAATGATATTCAACCCCCTCTAAAATGAACAGAAATCAACACGTGTAAACTTTTTATGCTGTTCCGACAAACGTTATTACTGTCCAGTTTTGATTTTTTTTTTCAGAACATCTGAAAAGTAGTTTGCGGCTTCATGACCAACACATATCGAGTGGTATGTATTGCATACATGTACACGGACACACACACGGGTACGGGACCGCTGCGAGGTCACGCGTGTGTAGGCACCTCTGATGGAACACTTTGCGGTGTTTTGCGTCAGTACATTCCAGGTCCGTGATAATTCCCAGACGGAGTTTCTAGAACTGTTTCCGATTGGATCAGTTCAGCTGGTGCTCACAGAACTCTGCCCTCTAGTGGCAGGGCAGTTAAAGTAGGTTTTTAGAAAGGTTCTCCGTCGCTGCGGGGGTGGGAACAGGATGGTAAAGGAGAGTGAAAGCATAAAATACAATCCTGATTTATCACCATACTTGTATTTCCCTTTTTTGGGCGTTTTAATAGTGAAATTAACTAAACTACTGTTCTACATCTTGATTGAGGTGACAGAAGGATGTAGTCTAGGCTGGTTAAGGGAGAACCTCCTGACCGGGCTCCTCTGTCTCCGGAATGGTCTGGACCGGTCTGACGGGCGAGGGGAAGTGGAACCTCAGCCTCCGGTCTTTGTAATCGGGCGAAGATGAAGGCGAGCGGGCGGCCCAGCGGGACGGAGGACGGCGGTTGGCAGGACGAGCCGGACGCAGGAAGCAGGAGTCCAGAGGTGGAGCCACTGGCGAACGAGGCAAGTCCTGAACCAAGAGACAAAACAGAAGCTTTCAAGCTTTTTTTCAAAGTAAGTTTATACGTTAGTCGGTGGTAAGTCTGCAACAGTGAATTTTCAGTTGTTTTTGTTATTTGAAATAGTAATGGAATATTAGGTTAAAAATCTAAATGAAAATGGAAATGTTGCCTTGGGAACTGTCTGCAATATAATATTATAAAAAAGTTGAAGTACTTAAATGATACACTGAAAAAATATTACTGTGATGTTTTGAACCCTCATTCTACAGAGCATCCACTGCTGAGCAAGAGATTCTTTAATGAAGATACAAACTCATCCATCTTGGAAGGCCTGAGGGGGACTATATTTTCAGCAAATTTTCAATTTGGGATGAATTACTGTATTTCTATACTCTATTTACTGTAAGGTTCGGTAAGCAATGTTGCACACCTTTCATCACTTTTTTCCCATTATTTGATGAAAAACCACTACAAAAATAGTTACAACGAGTTGCTTGGAAACAAAACAACTAATCACAGACTGCCTGAATGCATGGCTTATTAAATACTCTTGCGTTTAAAAAAGTTTATTTTTAGGATTTTTTTTTTTAGTAATTGGAGTACTAAAATTACACACACACACACACACAAGTTTAACTGAATTTAAGGTTGGTGAGTTGCAATCAATTTATTTTAGCTACATTTATATTATAAACCAGTTTAGTTGACTAACTTTTAACATGTTTTTATTTTTTGAATGTAGCTGAAATAAATTGTTTGCAACCACTCAAATTAAGTTACAAGCAGAAATTGCAAAAGAACACCACACAATTACTAAAACAAACTAAAACTTAAAATACAAAAATAAAAAAGTTAATTGAAAAGTTAAAATATAAAAAAAATTCTATATATAATACTATAGTATATACATAACATTAAAATAACAGCAGTTTGCAAGCATAGGTGCTTTTAGGGTCTGTATAAAGACTGTCTATATAAACTTAACTGTAGCAAATAATAAAGAGTAACACAAGAGTTTTGATTCAGCAGAACTTTTGCTTTCGAGGAAAAATGTGGTTTAAGCTTGATTTATTCTAAACAATTCTCCTGAGCGATAAAGCAAATATTAAAAATGAATTATATTCCAGCGTGAGAGGTGGATATTTTCTGTGACTTTAATAATTCAGAAACAGGGATTCACTACGTCTACATGAATCTGCGTTTGCTGTTTGAGCGGGACTTTGAAGCTGATACAAAGTGAATTTAAATGAGAGTCCTGCAGTTCAACCGAGGCCCAAAAAATCCTGAATTTGTTTATACACTCCAGTGAAAATCAAACTGAACATGGAACCAGTCTTTTTACTGTTAACTAAAACTAATGATTTATCATTGAAATAAAGCTAAAATAAAATAAAATCTAAATAACTACAAAAATGCATTAAACCAATGACTGTAATACTATAACTGCATGAAACGCATCACAAATCTATAACAATCAACCTGAAACACACTACAGTGATAAATGCAAGCTTTGAACAAGCGTAAAGTTATTGTTAGATGTTAAGAAATGAGACCCAGTCTTAGCAGCAGATGTTAAACACTGTAGCAAAGGCACAGCCAACACCAACACCAGCCAATGAACCCCACACGACCCCAACACACCACCGTCACTGCTAGCATGCAGTAATATTGAGCGCTCACATCCTGTTAACACCAGACATCAAACATTACAGTACAGTGAACGGAGAAAGCACAAGATGTTACGCTGTAGAGCTTCCATCAGATGGGCTGGTGAGGTTAAGATCCTTTGAAATGGACAAAAATAATGAAATTACAAACACACAAACACGTAGCAGCCAAAGGACCTATGAAAAAGTGATTATATATTAATAGTTAAAATGGTTAAACCATCCAAAAAGCCACTTGTGAGTTGATATTCAGTGACTCCAAAGGTATTTGGTTCACTAAAAAATTCAAATTCAGTCAATTTCTCACCCTCTAGTTGTTTTGAGTTTCTTCTTTTTGTTGAGCATTAAAGAAGATATTTTGAATAATGCTGGCAAACCAACAGTTGACGGTAGCCATTGACTTCCATTGAATGGAAGAAATACTATGGATGTCAATGGGTACCATCAACGGTTTGGTTACCAACATTCTTTAAAATATCTACTTTTTTTTTTATTTGGCACAAGAAAGAAAGACTTAATGACAGAATTCTCCATTTTGGGTGAACTATCACTTTAAACACATAATTTTCTTTTCATTTTAAACATTTTTTTTTATTGTTTTATTTTTTAAAACGTCTATTTGAGAAATGTTGCAATTGAATAGTTTGTGTTTATTATTTAATTTATTATTGCCATATGAAATCCTACCCCATGTGGATGAATATTTGGGATAATAAGTCCAATAAAAACTCTGATAGCTTTTTGGATGACTGGTTTTTGGTGAGGTCATTAATATCAGACGATGGGCATGCTCACACCTACATGAGGACAAAAAAAAGTGTGACCACAACAAAGCACATACAGTATTTCCCATAATGCCTAGCGGTGAAACAGTGTCTAGAAACTGTGTGGCATGCGGTGAGAGAAGTCCATTGAAATCAGTGAGACAGAACACAAGTGAGGTCACTGTGAGGTCAAAAGTCAAGTAAGATCGGTGGAACTTACTGCACGGTGAGCGCAAGCTGCGTTACAGTCCCCAGGGTGCAGTTAGTAAGACAGTATGGTTCTGGAGACAACCCAGAAAAACAGGAGTAAACACACTGGTCAAAATAACACAACCACAGCAGACTCAGGTTAGAGCTACGGTGGGGATCTGGCAAGCCTGGCCGGGTCGCAGGGCGTCTACGGTAAAAACCTGTAAAAGCAGCTCGCTGTCCTTTAAATGTAAACATTAAAGCACAATATTGAAGTTTTCTGAATCTCAAAACTTGTCCAGGTCACATTTCATGCCAAAATAAAGAAATAAATAAACGTTGCCCATTTATCGTTACAATATTGCAACAGAATATAATATAATATAATGTCACAACTGCATAAATTAATAAGTCTTAATGCCACAAATGTCTTCATGCAAATTAATAGTTCTAAAATCGTATGGAAAAATAGCTTTCTTACCACTACTATTATTTTTATTAGTAGCAGTAGAGGTAGTAGTACTATGGGATGGAATGTGACCTAGATGTTTTTTGTGAGATTCGTCTTCATACATTGATACATACTGATCCATACACATATACGATACATGAGGTTTTACTTGTTTTTAGACAAATATCAAATTTTAATTGATATTTAGATTTATTCTGCAAGGTGACTGTCTCTATTTACAATTCCAAACAACAGAAATGATTAAAAAAATTAAAACTAAAAAGCTATGATTAAAAACTGTTCAAAAACATATCATTTCCAATATAATTTGTATCACTCTTTGCTAAACTGTTTAGTTAATTCATCCCTTTCTTCAGTTGTATTGTATTCATCCCTAATAATATCAAAAGACAAATCCCAGATGCATACACTGCTCGCAGCTTTGTAAATGTGTCTTTGACCATTAACATAGCATCATGGGATTGTGCAATGATGCTGCTCCTACAAGTAAATGCAGCTCTGTCTGTTGACAAATGTCTTGTGCTTGCATGTGAGGGATTAATCTTCCAAATGGATCTAGGTTGGCAGGATCAAACACTGGATACAACTTTATTATGGTGAATTAGAACATCCTGCATCCGAAGTAGTTATGTAAGCTAGTTCCATTGCAAAATAAAAAGAGACAAGCAGCATGTGATTATACTACTGTTAGCATAGCAACAAAGCAGTGCACTAAAGCATGCATCTCAGATGTATAAGGCTTGCGCTCAGGCAGCATTTGCCAGCTGGGTATGAGACTTTTTGATACTTTATTATAACATAATTTTGTACCTTGAAACTGCATTGTTCAAGCAGCCAAGTGTATACTGTAATATACACTAGAAAGATGAGACAAACTAAGTTTACATGTGCCTGAAGGAAATAACAAAATCACAAATGAGATCTTAATATCTCATCTGTCTCTATTAGGCAGCTAAAAGACTGGACTGAATGGAGACATTTGCTGCAAAAGACCCAATAAATCTTATACATGTCTCCTCTAGAAGAATAACAACAATATCTCAAACTGTGCTCAGATTTACCAAGATAATAAAATCTGAAACCAAAAGTTAGAATGTATAACAAAATATTCATTTTGATGACAAACATGTGCACATACACAAGACCAGGAACAACTATTAAAAAAGTAAGGCACATTTTTCAAGTTGAGTATCTATCCTGAGCTATAAAAGAGCATATACAGTTCCCTGTCGACACTTCACTTGTACTGCATCTGCTAAAGACGCTATGGGAAAACTCTACAAACCATTCAGAGCGCAGGTGGTGTCCTTCTCTGTACTACCTCCTGCAGAGATCAGGATTTTAACCCCTCTGCCCTGTCAGGGCAATGAAAGCTTATGTGCAGTTTTCCACCGCCTTCAGACGGTCAGACCAACTATTGGCGCTTTTCCACTACACAGTTGCCTCGGCTGTTTGGTTTTCCACTGTGTAAAAGTTGTACCTGTACCTCCACAATAGTACCTGGTTGTCATAGCGACGCTGCAGG
>JAUCMS010000142.1:266958-277273 GCA_032357445.1 Enteromius radiatus | reverse complement strand
AGGTCTGTTATCATTAACCGGTGCGGGACATCTGACCGTTCATAAATTTTGATGAAGAGTGTTTAGTGGTTAGATTAAAGACAAGTAATGTGACCCAAAGCAATGAACCGCCATGCTTTTAACGACGGCTTCCACCAATTAACATGAGCCAAATTAGCTTATCAACCAATCAGAGTGCAATTCAAACGCTTTGAAATATCAAATCACGTTCAGTTGTTCAGTTCATATGACAAGCTACTAAACATCAATAGATGTTGAACCAATAGTTATATAGCATGGACGTAGGTTATTTGTTGGAAGGTTGACTCATGTTATCATAAAGCAGTTTCAAAGCACAAAGCAGGAAAAAAAAAAAAGCTGCAAGCAGTTCTATAGAAGGCAGCTTTCCGAGACTATTTAGCATATATGACAATCAAACATTTGGAAATCATTAATTGAGACAAAAGACACAGCTACGTTGTTCCTACTAATGATCAACCACATAAACGTCACATAGAATATATAGAGAAACAAGCACTGAGTGTATTCAGAGTATGTTCACAGGTCACACAGAGCCTCTAGAGGTTACTCAGGAAACAAAAATGCAGTGTAAGCACTTCTTATTGGTCATATTTCTTATTAATGGCTGCATGCTCCACGTATGTTGCATCAGCATTAACTGTGCCAATAAAAAACTACTAGATTTGCTCAAGGCCAGACCCCAGGTGATGACAAACATTTTACTGCTATTTTAGTTAGTAGGCTATAAATCATGAAACATCAGTCGGGTCCAAAACTGACAAGTGCTGGTAAATAAAAATACAAAGGAGATCAATTTAATTTTTGATTAATAAGTGCAAAATGTAAATATGAAAGTATTAAGATCTAGATAATAATGTTTTGTCAAAAGTGAAGTTTAAGGCCAGAGACAAAGTTTAGACAAGTATGTGAATGCTGCTGCAAGCGTTTGGCCAGTGTGTTTTATTAGCTTCTAGAAATGCAAGATCGACTTCAAGCATTGATGCATTACAAAATGTATTGGCACACAATTTATAACTGAATGCAAATATGTGCACCATTCAAGTGCTCACAGCTGGTTCATGCGCTTGTGATTTTAGTGCATGCTGTAATGACTAATATTCACTATGAAATACAAAATACTATTAAAGCTTATTTCCGCCATGGAATAAAAATAAAAAAGTAATGGCAACTTTTTAACCCACAATTATGATTTTCTGAATTCTCCCTTATTTTTGAGTAAACTCAGAATTGTGAGATGTTAACTAGCAATAACGAGACGTTATTATGAAATGTCAATTGTAAAAAATGTAAAAAAGAAAAGAGTCTGAATTGTGAAGATTTAATCTCAGAATTCCAAAAGAGCATCAGAATTGTGAGATGTAAACTTAAAGTTACAAAAACAAAAGGAGTTAGAATTGCGAGACGTAAGTTCAGAATTCCAAACAAAGAGACAGAATTGCGAGAAATAAACGTAAAATTACAAAAAAAGTTAGAATTGTGAGACGTAACCTCAGAATTAAAAAAAAGAGACAGAATTGCGAGAAATAAACTTAAAATGAAAAAAAAAAAAAGAGTCAGAATTGCGAGACGTAACCTCAGAATTCCAAAAAAAGATTCAAAATTGTGAGATGCAAATTTAGGATTTTGAAAAAACAAAAAGGGCTTGAGATATAATGATATAAAGTCAGATATAATGAAATATTATTTGCGAGATAAACAGTTTATCTTAACACATTTTTATTCTGTTGGAAGAAATAAGCTTCAGTAAAATGCACTTTTATGGCAGGTTAAAATTTTTCAGTTCACCCACTATTGGCACAGTAAATTTTGGACCCTGCAAATCAATGACAACCAAAACAATACACATAGCCTTGTGAAGCCATGCGGGAAATACCCCTGCCCCAGGCGCGAGACAAGGTGATTGTGAGTAAGAGGAAGGGGCAGGTATAGATGCAGGTGCTTATGAGCAGCATTGAGGGTGGTTATGCTAGGAAAGGAGAGGAAAGGGCATCTTGGCTGAGCTGGGTTGGAACTAGGGGAAATGTACATAGCATTTTGGGGTATAATATTCCAGGTGGTGTACCCTATTGTTTACTGCACATTTTGGCAAATGTAGTAAAATAAGGTCTTCTGGGTAGTCCATGCATGCAGAAAATTCATGTACATATAGCAAAAATAGCAGATGTTCTCAAAGACAAACTGAGTGGTCAGTTAATATTGGTGAGTGAATGTTGTTCTCTGATGTCTGGTGGATGTCTGGTCAAAAGGTTATTAACGTCAAAATGAATTAAAAACACCCAACATCTTTGCAACACTGTGTCTTTTTATGTTTCCTGCTGGTAACTCCCATTAATCTTTCACACATAACTTGCAACAAAAAAAGAAATATCACTGATGCCAAGGCAACTGCATAACCAGTTTGCTAATCAAATACTCTGCCTACAGCTCCATAACTTAAGCAAGTCTGCCTATTTCCCTTCTTATCTCTCTGTTTTTTTTTTTTCAGATTTAAGATGAAGAGTCATGCCAGCCAAATTAGTTAAATAGCTTCCTTTGTGGTGCATTCATGACTTTTGATATATGATACATGAAGATGCAGAATCAATATAAAGGTGTATACGCATTCTCAAAAAAGGACTTTTAAATGAGGAAGCAGCAAAGGAAAAAAGGAACTTGCCATGTCATGTGATCGCATGTGACAGCAAACACCGAATAAAGATGAAAAGGTCTAGTTGCACATAACCTACCTGAAAATCCGTCACCAGATCCCTTCCCAGCGTCCCGATGGGCGAGTCCCTCGACATAGAGGTAACCGTAGAAAGGAAGCTGCTAGATTCGGTGAGGTTGGGCATTGGGGAAAGGTCATCAACGTGGTCCCTTAGACCCTCCCCTAGGTGATCCACTTTGTCCATGAATTGCTGGAGTTCCGAACGGAAAGCCCTCATGCGGGTGTTGATGGAATCCAGCACCTGAGAGTCGGGTTTAGATTCAGCAGAGTCCCCATCGCCTCTGAACTCAGAACCTTCAGCAAGATGTTCCCCTCCTAGTACAACTAGACGACCTTCTCGAATTAGACTGTCCGTATCGGTGATGAGACGCTCCACCGTTTTCCCAAGCCGCTCAGCTTCACGCCTGACGTTGTTTAGCGACTCCCTGTCTTCCCGTCTCCTCTGGGCCAACTCGGCCACTCCCAGTTCACCAGGATCTGAGGGTTTCTCGCCACTGGCGAATCCAGAAGTCGCCGTTTTCTCAAACAAGTCATCAGAGTCGCTTTCCCCACCAACAGGACCTTCACGTTTGGGGTGGAGCAGCAGAAGCCTGGCAGTCTCGTCCTCCTCTGCTTCCCTTCGCCCGGCATCACTATCCATGTCGCTATCCCTAGGGCTACTGGTGCGCATCCCCAAGTGTGCTGCCAGGTCACAGCGTTGCATGTTAGAGATTAGCACCCGGTTCTCGTACTGCAGCTTCATCACTTTCCCACTTAGCTCGTTGATCTGGAGCCTTGCGGTTTTTAGCTCCTCTTGCAGAGTGGTGCCACTCCCTGCTCCCGAGAAACCATTACCTCCAGGTTTAAGCATGCCACCATTTCCACCCTCGGCTCCCTCGGACTCCCGGTCAGCTTGGCTGGGTCCAAATTTGAAGCGGTTGAGCTCGGAGGTCAGCTGCTTGTTGTGGTCTTCAATCTCAGAGATGGAGCGCCGCAGAAGTTCCGCCTCCTCTTCCACAAATTGCAAGTGTCTCCTCAGTTCACTCGCAGATTCCAGGGCATCGCCACCGTACGGTGAGGTAGGGACACTCGAGAAGGGTTCACGTCCAAAGCAGTCCCTCTCATATTGGCAGCGTAGGTCTTCATTTTCCGCCCTGAGACCGCGGTTTTCCACCTCCAGTTCTACAATCTTCCTTCCCAGAATGTTGGCTTCCTCTTCCACCAGTTTGAGCCGCAACCGCAACTCGGCTTCCCGAGAGGTGTGGGGGCCTCCACCGGTTACCTCCGCCAGGGGCAAAGGGCTGTCCACGTCACCGTATACTGATTTATACTTCTGCAATTCTTGCTCCAGTTCATCCTTCTCGCGGCCAAGTTTTGCCATCTTTTTACGCATAAGAGCAGATTCTTCCTTGGCAAACTGTAGCTGACAGCGCAGATCTGCACTGTCCTCCTGGAGAGAAAGAAATATGTTAATGTATAAAGCAATACTATTCTTTTCAGAATGGCCGAATAGTAACAGATCAATCAGGCTGGACAACATATAAAAAGCTTTGAGGTTCTGTTTTCTACATGCGTAACAAGTAGTGCATTTAGCATACCGTGCATGCTTTAAAATAAATGTTTCCAAAAGGAGGTTTTCAAAGACATCCCATAGAAGAAGTATTTTGGGTTCCCCAAAGAACCTTTCTGCGAACAGTTCTTAAAATAAACATTTTTATGTGAATAACTTTATCTAAAGAACATTTTCCAAATGTAAAACTGCATTGTAAAACTTTTGATGCAGATGCCAATAAAGAGCCTTTATTTTTTACAGTGTATAAGGCTTGTGAATTTATTTTTTTATTCGTTGTACACACCTGAGTTAAAGACTTCTTATCTTTGAAGGTTTCTCTACTGCCTCGCCTCCGCAGAGCAGTCTGAAAAACAAAAAGTGTGAAAGTTAACACTTCTGAACAACATTTGATTTAAGCACAGAATCAATCATAAAACTCAAGCTTAAACCCATTATTGTATGAATTACAAGCATTTGTTCTTATGGTGGATCAACTACTGCTGTCAGATTTGGGATTCCTTCTTTATATATCAGAAAACAACAAAAGAAATACAACACTTCATGCATAACAAATACAACTGCCAATTGTATTTGAAGGTGTTCAGCTGTTAAAGACAACTCTGGAAATTAAAATGTTTCAAAACTGGATGTTCAACTTTAAGGACTGTTCTTACACGGTTTTCCATATTCAAAATTTAAAAATGATAACCTTCAACTGAATGTAAAGAAGCATGTGAATTAGGACAAACAAAGACAGTAATAAACCTTTACCAAATAACAAGAAAATAACTGCATGTGGCCGTAATACTGAATAATTAAGAGCACACGGATTGGACAGGTTTGGCCAAAATATGATAGACAGCACATATGCTGGAAAATTATTATATATATACAGGGTGAAATCATGCCAAAACAAGGATGAATCACAAAATGACATTCTCTGGGTTGCCACAAGAGGCATAGCAGACTTAAATTGTTTTCTATTTCCATTTCTCCTTCAGATCAGCTAATGTTATGGTGGAGCAACAGTTTGAAGAGAATCACATTGAGCAAGTTAAAGTCAATACATTTATAGCTAGCTACCAGAAATAAGAACACATCCAATTCTTTTGCTATACCCATTGGCTGACAGCACATGATCTCATACTTAAATCAAGAGTTAAGAAGGTAAACTTTGCCCTGCTTACTGATGCACTGGTCTATCTTGAGTCACACACCGAACTTAAATAGCTGTTGCTGATGGCTGCCTTAGCTTGAATCATTTATGGTCAGACAGATGGAAAGTGTGAGATGGGCACAGGAGAGGAGGGAGTTTGAAACTTTTTCATCAACACACAGCAACAGTGCGAGAGAGCCTGGATACGACTACAAAACAAAGGAGGAGATGAGGTGATGTCATATTTATGTGGGCTTGAGTGAGTCTGCAATATGGTTACAATTTTCCCATTCACGTTCAGACGTCCTGCAATGAAGTCATCACCACTAGCTGCCACAAAAACATCAATCACAATCAGTAGGACAAAAATGGACATTTCTTAGCATGCTTGGTCAAACGTCACTATTACTATTGCTCATACTTGAGTTGGTGATTCAAACTAACTCCTCTGATTGCACTGAAGTTTAGTGCTCTCTAAGAAATAAAGGTACAAAAGCTGGCACTGGGGCGCTGCCTTTTGTACCTTTATTTCTGAGAGCATAACTCAAGACGTAACAATTCCTCAAATCTGTTTAATGCTTTTTACATTCCATTTATGCATTTGGCAGATGTTTTTATCTAAAGTGACTTTGTTGTTTAATAAGGTTGTATACTGTGAATGCCTTGTAACCATCTAGAACACGCTATTGCATAGCAATGGCTAACATGCGAATGCACAAAACATCTTAGTAGCCACATTGCAGTGCCTTGGAAACCACCCAGAACAGAATTAGCATTGTGGCAATGATTTTTGCAATTGACAGGGAGAGTGCAACCTGTTTGCATAACAGCACACAGATTAAGGTACACAAAATGTGTTAATGCATTAGTCCTCAAAACACTCTGGGTCTAATTCTCTCTATCCCTTGCTAGCATACACATGCATTTTGAAACATGCAACAGTAATTCCACGCATCTGCACTTCTAATAAAACAGAGATACAAGGAGCTCTTTTATGACATGTGTATTTCTTCTGTCATCCTCTGTTCTCTGCCTCTCACATTTGCGCGATTATCTAATTGGAAAGGCATTACAGCACGCCTGTACTCTGTTGCCTGAGTGCATGTGTTTCCTACAGGCTTATGTAACGTAACGGGTGTAGCTTAGTGACAATGCCTGATTAAAAAAAACAAAGCTGCAGAAATCCCAAGCTGACCCCTTGCTGATTAACCACACTATACACTCTCACATGCAATGTGGTGAAAATACTCAGAAAATACACCTGTCAAAAATAAATAAACGCACAAAAACATCTCAGTTGTTTCTTATATGAAGATTATAGGAATATATACATAATTTACCATCAATTCATTTTCACCTTTATTAAATTATCTGAGCTGACATACAGAGTCATTCAAATAAATAACAAATACAATGAAAAATAAATATCCTTATAAACCACAATTTCAAAAGACTGGAGTCAGATATATATATATATATATATATATATATATATTTTTTTTTAATTAATACTTTTATTCTGGTCAGATCAGTTTGGTCACATCAATTTGACTGATTTCTATTTAATCATGATTTCTACAAAAATATTGGGCAGCACAAGTGTTTTTGAAAACACTGATAACAGACTGACATCAGAAATGTTTCTTGAGCAGAAATTCAGCATATTAGAATGATTTCTGAAGGATCGTGTGACTGAAGACTGGCGTAATGATGCTGAAAATTCCATTTTCCAGAAATAAATTACATTTTAAAATATGTTACAATACAAATATGCTATTTGGAATTTTTATTGTATTTCACAATATTAATGTTTTTACTGTATTTTGGATCAAATCAATTCAGCCTTGGTGAGCAGAAGAGTTTTCTTTCAAAAACTCCAAACTTTTAGGGGATCTAAAATAATGCACAGGCCAGTGTCAGCTGCTACAGTACAAGGAGAGAAAACCAGAAAGAGGCGAGCTGCATGACAGATCGTACTCACAACGGTGGTGAGTTCAGGCTTAGATAATCACAGTCTAACTACAGCCGACAAATCCTGCCGTCTGGCCTCGTCCCAAATCAGATCACCACCCGTCCTCCGATTCCACCCCACCCGCCATACATCCACAGACCGACAGCTACAGACCAGCGGATCAAGATGATAAGAAACAGGTCAAAACACCTCCACAAACAGATCAGGTCATCTACAGTGGATATATTTAAAATAAATACATAAATATATCAATGATTTTGTATTTTAACAAAAAAATACATGCCTTAAAGGTAGAATACAAGTGGGAAAATCATGTTTTAAGGTGTTTAGAGTGCCTATAGTGCTCTAGTATGTAGTCTATATATCCCACATTTCTGCAAAATTGTGATTACAAATTAAATTAAAGAAAATTTAGAATTTTTATCTCATAATTCAGATTTTTTTTCAATTATGAGAAAAAAAAAGTAAGAATAACAAGATATAAAGTCAGAATAAAAGATCAAATCGTTAGATGTAAAGCTCAAAATTGCAAGAAAAAATACTTGCGAGATATAAGCTTGAATTTCTGGGTTACAAACTCACAATCCTTGGAAAAAAGTCAAAATTGTGAGAAAAAAAATTACATTAATTACCTTTTTTATTTTTCATTGTCTGGTGGAAACAAGCTTGAACGTTGTTGATCATTCATCATTAATTATTTTTGCTCTTTTGTTTTACTTTTGGTGTTAAAAGGCATTTTTAATTGTGTAAATTCAATGAGGTGCATTTGCTTAGCCTAGTGCTTTTTTCAAATAATATTGTTCTGCTTTAGAAAAATATTGAACCCATAGTCACAGAGTTTCCAGTGTTTCAGCTTGCAAATGAAAAGCTCATATTTGATTTGATTTCTAATATGGTGAATAACAGCTAGAATGTGATTTCGAGGGAGTTGTTAAAGTATTTCCGAGTGATGAAATTAGACAGAAACACAGTTACACACTCGCTCTATTCAGCATGAGCACAAAGCTTCAGTCATCTGTCTCTGCTGCAGATAGAGGTTATTCTCTCCCGTAAAGCCGGACCTAAGCTGATCTCACATCAGAATGTGTCAATCGGTCTGGAAAGGCTGAAGTTACATCTACAGGTTCAGGATCAGTGTTCTGAAAACTCTGCGTGAGGCTTGTCTCCATCTGCCGTGTCCAGCAGGAGCTCTTTGTGGATGAAGCAGAATATATTCAGCCATTCTTTATTCAACACTTCAATACACCAATTAATGAATCTGCACAAAGGAAGAATCTGGCATTCAAAGCAGCAGGATGAGCTTTATTTTAGCACAGAGACTCTGATTTTTATATGCTGTGCATTTCCCCATTTATTTGTACATGTTTGCATTTATAAACACAAAGATCTGTGTATATGGATATGGGGAAACGTAAACATTTCTGAGGAAGCCCATTTCTGTCACAAATGCAAATGAGCAATTTTTCTCAAAAAAAAAAAAAGCTTCTCAGGAAATTTCAGATAGTTTGGAGATATAAACACAGAATTCTGTGAATAAAAAACAGAAACGTGAGATATATATTCAGAAATCTGAGATATTAACTTGGAATTTCAAGAAAAAAAATCTCATTATTCTGAGGAATAATACGAATTATACGTGGGATAAAAAGTATAAATTATCCTCCTTTTTTAATTTCATGGCAGAAACAGGCCATTATATATTTTTATTTAGAGCACATATTGAAGAAAAAATAAAGTGAGATTTTTCATATGTACATTTAATATTAATAATCACATTTTTTTTGTAATTCTTAGGTATAAATGTATCCAATCTTACAACAGTGTACTATATATCATATATCATATATATATATGTGTGTGTGTGACAGCATACAGCCTGCAGAAACAGAGGATGGACTGAACTGCATCTAATGAAGGTTGACTGATATCTAATATCTAGTGCTGATCTAACCTGAGCTGACAGAGAGACTGACTCTGCAGTCTGGCTGTGACTGAGCACAGATAAAACTGAGGTCGACCCAAAGTCACAAACACACATCTCTGGAGAAACACAGGACATCTGCTGCCTGACAAACCACACAAGCCCTTCCTCTAGATTCGTTCTGATACCTGCTGCACTACACTCCACTAACAACAAACACTGACAAGATCCCAAATCATAACGGAATCAAATAAGTTAAGACAACATCACACCAAAATAAATATCTAGTATAGAAAATAAATAAAAATATATTAAGCATTTCCCAATTAATTATTCATAATGTGAATATAGAAAGAATCACTACAATTAGGGAAGCAGTTTCCACCACCAAATAAAATATACAAAATCTAATTGTAACTTTTTAGCAGAATTGTTTGATAGGAATTCACAGTTGCAAGATATAATCTCACAATTGTGACGTTATTTTTATCTGCAAGTCACTTCATAACATGCAACTATGTATTGTGACATACAAACTGACAATTGACCTTTCGCAAAACCCCGCCCCAAAACAGCCATTGTCCAATCACACATCCTAACAAAGCCCAGTCCCAGCTAAATGTCAAGAAAATAAACAAGCATACTTACGTCTGCTTGAAGGTAACGCAAGTCTAGTCTAACGCCATAGCGATAGCTAGCTAGTAAGACTATGAGCAAGACGTTCATATTTACAAAACTGGATATTAAAGTTATCTGTACAGTCAGCAAATATTTTATATCACTAAGTTAGTATAGCACTGTCAGAACGTTAGACTAGTTGCTAGACGTACTAGTATTAGCTCACATTAATGAACTAAATTTAACCAGCTTGCTAGCAAGCAACTTCTCGTCAGCTCTCTAAAGTTATATTTCGTCAGTTCACGTCACGTTCTAACAGGCTATGTGGGGTTTCTCTGTTTTCCCCATAGACCGGTACGCTTTGGCCTCTACAGTCGTGGTGCTCTCAT
>JAUCMS010000142.1:248176-264805 GCA_032357445.1 Enteromius radiatus | reverse complement strand
AAACGCATATATTATGTTAAGAAAAACTTTTATTTTGGATGCGATTAATCGCGATTAATCATTTGACAGCTCTAATTTTAATCTATTGCGTTTAAACTCTGAGTATTATCTGACACTATTAAAAAATGGATGCAGGATTGTCAAGTCCGCCCCCTGGGTTAAAGGCTGATTATGAAATGATGAATTTTTATGAAATAACTTAAAATCATAAGAATCAGAATGAACAGCAAAATCAGAATTAGACTTCAAATTGAACGTCAGAATAAAAATATAAAAAGGAAACCATCACTACAAAATAAGAACGAACATAAGGATTTAAGACAGAAAGAGAATAAGAATTTAGAACTGCAATGAACTAAATCTGGATTAGAATCAGGAATCAGAATTAGGATTAGAATTAAGTTAAAAGTCTGAATGACATTAAACAGATTTGTGCACCGAATCCTGTAAACATACTTTTACATGAAAAATTGTAATGCCAGAATGAGAATGCTGATAAGAAACAGAATGAGGATCTAAATTACAGTAGGACCAAGAATAGAAACAGATCACTAATACTCATTCAGGATTCGAATTAAGTGAATCTAATTTTCTAATCTCCCTACTAGAATAAGAAAAATACACTTGAAAAATGACAAAAACAAATAAGACTGCAGGTAAATAAACTGTAAATAAAATGAGTGAAACCCTGTCCTGAACTGTAATGAATGACTGTCATTTGTGACGCCTCATTTCCCAGTAAATACTGCCTCAACGCATTCAGTGCAAACAAGGTCGAGGAAGAACAACAGAAAGACAGAGAAAGAGAGACAGACGGGGACAACCGACCCAAACACAATGACCTTCACTGTATGATGTTGGGGACAAAGTCATGTGACAGCAGCCTGTCAAACATGAGTTATGGTGGACTACATGATTAATGCCATACTGCAACACTATAACACGGACCTATTGCTGTTTACTAGTTCAAATATTGATGCACACATGCTGCAGTATTAGAGATAGACAGAAGGAAGAGTGATAAGCACACAGACGCTGTGCACATCTGCTTTAGGGAGGCTCCAAACACACGGCCCGGCCCCGGGTCAGGAGGGACGCGTGTTTGTGAGCGGCTCCTGCGAGGGACGGGGCCGTTACACGCACGGCTACTAAAGCAGATTAACACCACGTCTTCAAAATCCTGTTTGCGGCAGCAGCCGAGCCCAGTGCATCTGACATATAAGATAAATCATTTATGGAATTATGCTAATCAGGCCTGCCTTCATCTGCCCATCACACTGACTGTGATGCGTTTCCTGCAGAAGTTTCTGATGCACGCTGATCTCATCTGTACTCTGTGGACTGGTGTGACCTAAAATCAGTTAAAGTGCAGACTTATGGATCTAGATCTTGCTCTCCTTACAGTAGCATGAGATTTTTTACGTATCTTGGAGAAGTGTAGTAGAACGGCACTGTCAGATAATCACAGATATACCCGTGTTGTATCATGTTTATAAGGCCTTCAAGGGCCACTGTTAGTCTGGAGACTGTGTAAATGAATGAGATTAATTTAATACCAAGGGCAAAAACACAAAGAAGGTCACCATGGGCAAAACAACTCTCAAACTAATTTATAGCAGCAGCTCAACCCATAATCCTTCTGACCATTACAAATACAAATAACAACTTACAATAATAATAATAATGATAATAATCTGCATTTTACATTTCATTACTTATATTTTATATTACATTTAAAATAAAAAAAGTATTTCATAGAAAAATATTAAAAAATAATGTAAAAATTTGAGAGGAAAATATGTTAAATATTAGGCTACATGTAAAATAATTGATATAAATGTATAATTTACAGTTTTAATTTATCTTTGTATTATATTTGATGTAAACACACACACACACACACTAAATGAACATTTTTAAAACTAAAACAAAAACTCATTCAAAGTAGGCTATAAATCAAAGCTTCCCACTGCACCATGGTACTACCCACAGTACTTTTTAAAAGTTTAAAGCATCACCTTAATTGCTGCTTCATCCTGATAATACTGAACATTCAAAAACAATTTTCCAACTATTAATACCGTGGTAATACCATAGTACACATTTCTGTGCGTCGGCTCACCTTGAGGTAGTCATTTTCCGATCGAAGGTCTTCGATTTCCCTCAGCAGCTCCTCCTGGGCCATTTCCTTGCCCTCCGGTTTGAATTGTGCGTCCTTCTCGGATTTGCATTTATCCGCGTGCGCACCGGGCACAGGTGCAGCTCCCGCCCCTGAGATCCGAACTCGAACCGCGGCCGCCTGCTCGCTCGAACCGGAACCGCTGCCCGACTCCGCGTCGCTACTGGCGGCCTGAACGAGTCTCTGCTCGTCGGACAGAGGCTCGGAAGGACAGTCGGACAGATCCGAGCTGCTGTCCGTCTGACAGACGCCGCGTCCGGTGGGAACGCGTATCGGGGCCAGCCGTGCTTTGGTCTTGGCGGTCTGCGGAGCGCCGGTATCCAGCGCTTTGCAGGCCGGTTTCGGTTCGGATGCTGCATGCTGAGTGACCTTAACGGCCTTTTTTATCGCTGAGGGCTTGATGTTGCTTTTTGCAGGTGCTGATGTGGTTTTGTCCTTCGCGCTCGGGACGGTGCGTCTCGGAACGCGGCTCTGAGGCGTCACCGGCGCGGCGGACGCGTGCTGCTTGTTGAATTTGGGGGATTTTGGCACGATCGGTTTGGCCGTTCGCGAGTGGACATCCTTCAGGACGGGTCTGGCAGGGGACGGCGCGCGGTTTAACCTCTTCTTCTCCACCTGAGGATGAGGATGATGGCTCTGCGGTTTGGTGTCGGAGCCATTGGAGCTCTCCATTATACAACCTGACAGACGGATCTCATCACTTCAGATTCACTCGCGCTCAACCATCGCCGCGTTGCTTCCGAGCGGAACACGGTGGATGATGCGGTGTCCAGTGATAATCTCCGTGCTTCTGTGCGTTGAATCAATCCGTCCGTCCGTCCATCCCTCCCCCCCTGGGATTACGGTACTCCCATCTCTCCCTGCTGTCCTCTCCGCCTCCTGGCCGCGTCTCCCCCCGCGACTGACGGGAAAAATCTGCAGCCGCTGCGGTCTGACGCTCCCCGTCCGCGTCTCGGGTCTCGTGGAGCGCATGCGCTTGTTTTTTTTTTTTACACACAAATACCGAACACACCCCTCCTCGCGCCCCGGTACAGGTCAGGCACGCGTGCGTACGCGTGGAAACGCAACGACAGGCGCGCGCTCACACGCGTTACTACAACAGAGACACGGGGAGAGAAAGTGTTTTACCTTTGGATATGTAAATAACGCATAAAAATAATACAATTAAAATAAGTAAAGAAAGATAATGCATATATGTATGACTTATCTCAGCCAGGCTATTGCCAAGGCAGCATTTCTCATTTTAGTTTTATAAAAAGAATAAAAACTAAAAAGACGTGTAAATGTAAACATAAAATACTACAACAACAAAACACACACGCAAACAAATACCTAAACTAAACTGAAAACGTAAAATCTTTAAATCTTAAAAAATCTTTATAAAAACGGTGGTAATATTAATCTTTTAAACAATAATAAAGACTAGTAATATTAGTAATAACGGTAACATTATCGTATTATCAATAATTAACATTAGTTTACTACAATGGTTAAGAATGAACAATACTTCTAGCATACAGCATTGCTGGTACTTCAATTGAAAATTAAAAATAAATAAAATAAAAATTATAAATAAAAATAAATTATAAAACCAAAACATAAATAAAAATCAATTCATCTAAATAGGCTACTAATATTATAACAAATTAAAACTATTTAAATAAATGCCAGTTTAAATACTGTTAAAATCTACTGATACAAGTAAACCTAAATGAATATTGGTTAGATTTACTATAAGTTTATCCAACAGCGCCATCATCCTGTGAGAAGGAGACAGTGCAATTCTGAAAATAAAGGGTAAATCAAAACACTCAATACACAACATTTTGCACTATAATAATAGATAGGATACAATTGTGTAAGTTAATACGTAAAGAGAATAAAAAGCATCAGAATGGTTAAAAACATTTGTGTAATAAATATATATCTTTATTTGCACTTCATTAGTTAAAGAATGCCACAAGTTATAAATACCACAAAACTGCTTAAACATGCCAAACTGTTTCAGATAACTAATATCAACGTATTATTCGTACAAAGTTCTCTTGTGTTTTGCAGTGTAATGAGGATCCGTTTCACTGTTTTGTTTTTGTAATGAAGTAAGTACTGTGTTTGGCTGAAAGACTAAACCAAGACTAAAGCTATTAGACTAAAATGAAGCTTCATAAAGGCAACATGTAATGCTACTCGAACAAAGAATCGAGTTTAAAGAGTGTGTTGGGTGTAACCTTTTCAAGACAAATGATGTCACAGTCTTTCTTAAGAACAGGTCAGACTTACTAACTTCAAACTAAATCAAATATAAACAAAAAAGGACAAAGGTCTGAGAAAATGCACACAACAAATGGAAATATTATTGGGGCGTTTTACTGTAAATAAATGAAGAAATTCAACTACCATCCAAAATAAATGCCAATCAGAAAGAGGAAGCAACAAGCACTTGGTGAAAAGCATCGGGGGCTCGTTAGAGAAGGTTACAATATGGCACAAGCCTGCAAACATCAACTTTTTGAGGTTAGTACACTTCCCCTAACACTGTTAGCACGTAAACCACAGCTTTAGGTTGGATATAAGTTTCCAAAGGACACATAATTCAAAGAAGTTCAATCTGAAAAAAAAAAAAGTTATTAGAATAATAAAAAAAACAAAAAAAGCTGCAGCAAAAAAAAAAAAGCTGTTTTCACCTCAGCAACAGTCAAACATTATTCCCTCAAAAAACACACAAGATTGGTTATTTAATACTATACTGGTTTCAGACGAGAATATTAATGCATTACAAACAAAAACACACCGCCACTACACACATAATTCAGCTTTCTATTATATAACATATGCTAAAACTCATGAAACCTGTCCAAATAATCTAGTCCCAAGAGTAAAAACAAAGGTTTTATATATATATATATATAAAATAAATGAAGAGTTCAGATTCAAAGCCTCTAAAAGCCATCTTGTTCAAAAATTAAGTTATGAATGTTTTGTTCTTTCACTTCAAATGTGCTAAACCCCAGCCTCAAGCCATTCAGAAGAACCAGTACTTATTTAGAAACCTATATATAGTAGCCAGAAAGAAATAGAGTTTACTAATGTACTTAGAGACCGTTACATATGATATATGATGACCAAAGTCTTTTTTGTCTATGACTTTATTTTCATGAAAATTAAGCATATTATCACCCATAATGAGAGAGAAAATTATGCATTAGATTTATTTATTACACAAGGGGAAAAATGTTGTAATATTTGTTGCACTGACTGATTGATTAAAAGTTTTTTTCTTCTCCACATTACACCGATTGGAATGGGGAAGGAGTGCTTAACTGTCATAGAAATAATGGGAAACAAACCCAATTTCCTTCAGCTATATTTTACTAATGATTTTGTGGTCAAGAATGACGTTTTCATGAAATTCTTCCAATAAAAAAAGATGATGTTGTTCCAGACGCTCAGTAACACCGTCAGTCCTCTAAGGTTTTAATGAAAAAATGCATCAAACTCCCATAAAAATCACACAAAAACCTGTTGCTACTGCATATCTGTTTCAGCTGAAACAGCCGTTCGTCAAACACCGGATATAGTTTACTATATAACACAACTTCATCTAGTTCTCTGTGAATCCAGTGGAGTCAGGGGTCTGTCCAGGAACGCAGTGATTTTAACTCAAGAGCTTCCATTCTTGTATCAAAACCAATCTGCTCTCCACACAGAAACAGCCCTTTCGCTGAGAGCAATCCAGGTCCAGCGAATAAAACCATGAACTGAGTCCGTGCGACACACAATTATTGACCATCCTTTATTCTACTCGAGTTAAACGACAAGGACTAGGAAGCAACAAAACTCTGCTACTAAACGATAAGGTTAATCTTCTGTACACAGGTCCTTCACTAACGTTCAGCATTTCAGCTGTTCGTAAACTAGCTACGAATGGATTGTAGTGCAAAACACAACGGACAACACAAAATCCACCTCAAAAACAGTAACACTGATAGAACGTAAGGCATAAAGACAGCCCAACCACGCTGGCCAATAACAACAAGCCAAACCGCTGACAGAAATGAACCTACATCTGCTTCACTTTTAATGCCAAAACCTTTCAGAAAGAAGCTTCCTAATTTGAGACCGGGAGAAAGACAAGGGTAGTGTATCCGTCGTCTGATAGAGATTGAAGTTTCTTGCTTTTACTGAAAATATATACGATGATGTAAACTACATATAAATAGAAGTTGGTAGGTTATGACATACGTTTGTACTCATTTCATGCATGTGATGCGTGTGCAGCGCTTTTCCATCAGAAAGGCACGTGTCGTACAAACGCAATCCTGTGCTTCCAAGAAATGAGGTAGTGTTATGTATGGGCCGTCAAAAATAAATGCATGTGTGTGTGAATGATAATACGGAGGTTCTTTATTGGCATCTAGAGGTACCAAAATACGTAGCGTGTTAAATTGCAGAGTTTATGGTTTGAGGGATGATTATATTGAGCATTTGTCTTTCATCTTCTCTGGTCATCTCACCGTCTGCATGGGCTGCTCATTCCTGGTGGTCGGAGTCTGTAACAGCATGTGTATGGGTTATAAGAGGGAAAGGTGGTGTTGGGTTTCTAAATAAAGAGTGAAGCCAATCTCAACAGCAGCGCATGCGAGGCGGAGGCAGCTCTGGTGGGATTTCGGGTTCGGGCTGAAGGGACAGGACGCTGTTGGACAGCTCTTTACTGGGGACTTCAAGAGGCATCTGGGGAAAGACAACAGTTAGTCAGTTTGTAAGATGTTACAGACTCTGTAATGAATGAGTGATTTGCACTTAACACAAAAATGGTAAGATCTTGCTCAAAAGAGATGGGAATCAGGGATTAATCCAAATAAACCTGGCTGAAATACGTGCTGCAGGTTTGGGCTGCATTTGGGAACAAGATTATAAGATAGATGTTGTTAACAAAAGAGAGACACTTTAGGCTCCCTATGGCACCGTGTATAAAGTTATTGTCTCTCAAAAGAAAGTCGAATCTGAATCATTGAAAAGAGTTGTTTTTGAAATTAATCATGTGTACCTCAAAATAAAACGTTAGTATATAGTCCACCCACTTGTTGGTCTGAATGAAAAGGCAAATTAAAATACTGCTTTAAATTAAATCAACCAATCACTGGAGGAGTTTGGAAAATGTAAATCATTTGAGGTTCGCTGAGCAAATAAATACAAAAAGAAAATGAAAGTGTTTTTTAACCTCGCATGCAACCTGTGCATGCATGCACTTTAAAACTCAACATTTCAAAATTAAAAAAATATATTGCAATATTACAGATGTAATGTGAAAAATACACACACACAATGAAAAAAAAAGAATATAATAAATACAATAAACTAAAAAATAATATATTATTTAGGTATTATTATTTATGCTTATTAATATCACTATTATTAATTCATAGTCATATTGAAAATATATTTTTTTAAATAAATATATATTTTTCTCAAATCATGCAGCTCTAATGGGAATCATAATAAACTTCTAGGAATAAAATGAAAAATAATTACCGCATGGGCCAACGTTTTTGTTTAATACACTGGTGTAAACATAATCTCATGTGCTTTGGTCTCCAAAATGTCATATACAAAACAAACTATAGCCGGTTACTCTGCATGATCAGAAAGGATCCTTCCTGTGTAAGTGAGCAATTATCGTCCATTATACACTTTGGGTCAGAATTTTGGCAAATAGTCAAATTTTGTCTCTGCATGTCTACTGAAATCCTGAAAGCTCCTTTTATCTCATGATGATATAATTTGAGCCAGAAACGCTCATGATAGTAAACGCCACATTCTCAGACACTGAGGAACTCACGATTTTTAATCAAAGGTTTGAAAATGAACATTTTGATGAAAAAAGAATTTGTAACAAACAGTAACAAACCAACTCAACTTACCTTACTCAAAATGTCATCAACTAGTTTAAGGAATATCTCATCCACATTAAAGTTATCCTTGGCACTGGCCTCACAGAAACGCATCCCTGATATCCGTGAAGCAAACTACCAGAAATTAAGAAATTTGTTTCAGTGTTATGGTGCTTCTGAATGGATTAAATATTGAAATAATTAAACATTTGGTACTTTTCTAATGCTATCAGCTAACTTAGGTTCATTAGCCTCCTTAATGGTTACACATCTAACTATCGCATGGCTTCAGAAGATGTATGGACTGCTTTTATGACTCTCAGATCAAGTAAATAACAATGTCTGGTCGAACTGTTCCTGCAAAGTCCTTTCACTAGCCCTGTTAGCTTTAGTCTCAGTGGGTTTGGGAAGGTTGGAGGAGGCATTATTTAGAGCATTCAAGGAATTTCTTTGTGGAGGTCTCAGGCAGAATAATGTCCCTGTGTCCAGGGCTTTGGACGGACTGAAAGACTCGTAATGCAGCATTGTCCTCCACTGAATTAAATGTCAAGGTAAACCTGAGACAGCTTTATACAGCTGAATTTAAAGTGAAGTTAAAGTTCGAACAGCAAATAATAAAAAGGCATAATAACATAACTTATATTCACATCAGATTTGCTCAATAAAATATTTGCTGAATTCTCGACACTGAATGTATTTGGACATATTTTTCCACTCCTTTACATTTAAATTATGGCAAATGAAAGCATCAAATAAAAACAAAACAGAATACTGGAATAATAATTTAACACGTTAATAAATGTTATTTAAATAATACTAAAATAACACTGATCACACCCTCCTAGCTTGTTGTCGTGAAAAAGAACACTATACGACAAAATTTTTTATTACTTTTCTTTTTTTTTTAAAAGGAAGAACCTATTGCGATTTATAGAAAAAAGTCATTAGCTAGTAACATTGTTACTCAAATTAAAACTATTAAAATTCATTTTCAGTAATTGAAGTACTAAAATGACTAAAACTAAAATAAATAAATAAATAAAATAAAGTTAAACAAAAATATATTTAAAAAATATATTTTTTTTTAATTATTATTTATTATATATTTACTATTTATTAATATAAAAATAAATAAACAAATAATAAATATAATAAGTGTATATATCCAATACTAAAATAACACTGCTCTCACCCGCTCAGCTTGTTGTCGTGAGATGGCGCGATCAGACTCACAGTCCAGTTTGTTCCCAACCAATAGGAGCTCAGCATCCTCTGACGCATACTGCACAGAAGCAAAACATCATATTAGGGGAAAAAAACGTTCTCTTGGTGCGGATATATAGATATAAGATAAAGAGTATACAGCCTGTATAACAGATATCTAATCAGTGTTTTAGTTGTTTGAGCACCTTGTCTATCATCTTCATCCATTTAGGCAGGTCGTCAAAGGTTTCCTGCTTGGTTATGTCGTACACAAGCACGATGCCTTTCGCACCGCGGTAATACGCTGAAGTGATGCTGTTAAACCTCTCCTGACCTGCTGTGTCCCTGCAATCATTACATGGCACTCAGAGTGGGGAATAAATCATACGCTTGACTATAAGAGAAAGACAATCGATTTATCAGTGAAAAGTGCCTCTACAATCACAGACGGCTGGAAGGGAGGGATGGAAAAAGAAAGAGGGTTTGTGACATCAGCTGAAAAAGAAAGTCAATTTTTTCCCCTTTAATAAAAGACTACAAAGACAAACATGACATGCACCAATTAATCATTCACAAGAAAAACAGGAAGGTGAATTATTGACTTGATTACCTCATTTGCTTTACCAATAATTTCAGAAAACATTCATATATCTTTCATCTTGATTCAAAGATTCATTTTGAACATCACGGCACATGATAGAAATTAATTTCCTCATTTTTACTGTACCTTATTCACCCTAGTCTGGCTGCACTTTTCCAAAACAGGATATGATGTCACAAAGAGGACCGGTGAGGCGTCACATGTCAATGAGCAGTTAAGACGGACAGTGAAGGACAGCCATGGATGCTGGGTAGCTGGATGTGAGCGGACATGTTACAGACAAGACGTTCAAAAGCAGACATCTGCAGAAGTGTGGTGTGAGAGAAGCCGGGGAGGAAATTATTATAATAATGCTGATAAAGTGGGTGGAGAGGTGATGGGACGTTAGTAGTGTTAGTTGGAAAATGACTGAACCACACACCACTGGAACAATAAAGTTATGGAATAACAGAACCATTCGTTTACAGACTGGAAAAAAAAACAAAACATGGACTGTCCATAATTTAAGATTTTTGCCAATATCTGATATTCCAATATTTTTCAACTAATTCTGGCCAATACAGATATATTTCCTTTAATAGGAACAACACTCCTGTGCAGAAGTTAAGTTTTAATGGTTAGTTTTTAACAAGAACTTATTTGTTATAGTTAAATAAACAATAATGAAGGTCAATCGCTACATTTTCCACCAGAAAGATGCAGCGTTAACATTTCATTTTAAGGTTTAAAAGTTGTAAAAACTCATGAATGAATAGATCAATATAAAATTATTTAACTTACAAGTGTCACGTTTGTAATTTTTTGTCATGTAAGCTATAGCGTCTGACCTTAAACATAATCATTATTTTATGACTTCAATTACTGCTTTATTTAATCAGAAACACAGCCTAAATGTTATTTGTGAAGGGTATTTTACTTTTAATTGAATTAGAAGTAGGCCAACAATGCATCATTTTTCAAAACGGGCCAATGCCGATTTTTACATTTCAGTCCAATAATGCAATCATGCATCCCTATTTAATAGACTAGTCTAATCCATTGTTTATTAATACATTTTGTAATTTCACTTGTCTGCAAAAATGAAAAGGAATTAACAAAATATAGATAAAGATAATAAGAGAAAGAGTAGCATGTGTATTTTCTATAAGCATTGTGAATGGTGTGAATAGTAAATTCAGTTAAACTTATACTAAACAGCTTAAATGAAATGAAATAATGAAATAGAAAAGATGAAAAATTAATAGAAAGGACTTACATGGGCATATATCAGTTAGTGTTATGATATTACAATTCAAATGCATTCATTCACATTCACTGTTGAATTCTGGGATGCTGTGAGCATGCATTTCTAAATGAAATGTCACAATAATAGTACTGTAATGCTTCGATAATTCTTTCTGATGGTAAAATTAAAACTCTAACTGCAAGCAAACACAGCTGATTAAATCTCAGCAGCAACACATGTGAGACTCTGGACTGGAATTTATGACTTTGTGCGGAGCGACTTCATCTCATGTGCTTCTGAGACACAGGAAGTGACATGTGGGCTGAGTCAATGATAAGGACACAGCACTTCCTCTCCACTCACCAGATCTGTAACCTGATCTTCTTTCCTCTCAGCTCCACAGTTTTGATTTTAAAATCCACACCTTCAACACAAACAGACGAACGAGAAGAAACAGGATGCAAGATTAGTCATCTGCATCTTCAAGCTTTATGGTGCCTCTAAAATTCCTAGCCATCAAACACATAAAAAATCATTAAGGAAAAACATATGAATAGAGTATATTTTGCGTCTAAATATTCCCATGCATGTGATAACACAGATCATTTTCTCGGGGCTTGTATGACTTTCACAAGTGTGACAAGGCAGAAACTGGAGGTCGGGCATGTTGCAGCAGCAGCAGCTGTGTGAACGTGTGTCTGGCTATTCTGGGATACTTGGTTAGTAAGCATGCAACTAATCTGATGTGAAGTGTGTCATGAGTGAGTGAATTCTAATACCTTGTCGTATCCGTTTTCACATGTGCATTAGTCCAAACATCAATCCACCATTTATGCATTGCATAAAAATCACTGATATTGTATCCAAGGGTTTTCAAATTTGAATGTGCTTTCTAAACGCGTCGTTCATCACATGACCGATGCAGATTGATTCAGAGCTTGGCAGATCTCTTGTGTAATTACATTATAATAGCGCTATAATTACATTACAGAAGCACGAGAATGTGGGATGAAAACGGTTTAGACAGATGCAAACTCACATTCATGTTAACATCAAACTCTTTTAAACCTTTTGAATTGTTTGCGTCCATCTGTGTAATAAAAACACAACGGTGTGATTATTATTAATGAAATGTTCTCTGATGTACATGGTCACAGGCCCAGATGTGCTTTTCATATTGTGGTTTTTGCAGTCATCTTGCTGAAACATTTCTATTGACACAACTGTCAGGGGCAAATCTCACCTCACCCCAACGCAACTAAGGTCACATGTTACATAATTACATAATTCACTGGAACTTGCGACCATAGTTAGCAAATGATGCTTTTGGGAAACACTTCGAAGTGTTGTTGTGTTTGTCCTGTTACAGTGGTACACAAGTTCAGTAAGCACAGTTCACTAATTATATACATGAAAACAAACACAAAAATGATTTTATTTATATAATTTATAATAATATAATTATCTACTATATACACACACAATATTGTGAAATATTACTACAATTAAAATGTATTTTAATATATTTTCACGTAAAAAAATGTCACACAAACACATTAAAAACTTCCTGTTTTACTTTAATAAAAAAAACATTGTCCATTTTTTATTGACAATAACTATCCTAGTTTACAAATGTCTATAATCTACTTGAAATAACTATTTATCCATACTAAACTAGCCTGTACAGTTACTTATCTAATGGCCAGCTATGGTTTAGCTAAATCAACTACAATGAAACTATGAAAAAAAACTAACATCCCCACTAACATCTACTAGCCAACTTACTAACCCTCTATAGTTAACAAATGAATCTCAGTGTACTATCTATGCTTTCCAACGGAGTATAATTTTTCACCTAAACTAGTATGTAACGTTAATTATCTAATCTTTAATGACTATCTATGGTTTACTAAGAAAACACTTATAACCATTTATAAGTATGCTGAGTATGCTGTACTTATCTATAGTTACTACAACTGTTCATACCTTGTATACAGTTGAACTTAGCAGATAAAAACAATAATATGTACTCGTGTGTTGTTATAATAAGTTAATTAAGTACAAAGATAAGAGATATAGTCATAGTAGTTAACAAATAAACTGCCAGTCGTGGTTGTTGACCCTCCAGACTGACAGCTTCAACTTTCTCTTTCTGTCAGTTTGTCTTACCCACAGTGGACTTGCACGCCTCGCAGAAGGTGTCGTCCGTGAATCTCTCCATCAGGCTGGTCTTTCCCACTCCACGGGAGCCGATGATGATCACCTGCAGTTTATAATCAGCGGCTCTCGGCGGCATCTTTCTGCGGCGCTGCGACGCTCCCACAGCGGGTGAGCCACCGCCGGCCCTCCGCTGGACACCGAACCCCGACTCCATCCACCTCTAACAGCCAGTCCACATCTGCCACACGGCCAGTCCGCTTCAAACACGCCCGCGCATCACGGAGGGAAACTTTACTAAACTTTAAAGCGGTTTTTCTGAAGAGTTTGTTAAAGTTTTCAATCTTCTCAGTCAGTTGTTGTCCTGCGCTGGGAATAGGAGAACGATCGTGACGTCACCGCCGCTTCCGGTTCCGACGCAATCCAAAGGAAGAGCGGAGCAGAAATCCTTTTAGAATAAACACACTTGGAAGACTATCCATTAAAAAATGTTTGTATATGTCAGATGTAAAAAATAAAAAAGCAGACATTTGTATCTTTTTCAATAGTTTTTTTTTAAAGGCATACAGAAATTCATAATATTATGCCTGATATTTAAAATTGTTTTTCTAAACGAAATATTTTACATAATATGTTTTCATTATGGCACCAGTTTTCTAACAGTAATTTATTAATAAATTTTATTAATACAAGTAGGTTAAATAAATAATTGTCCCTTATACAAAAGTATATAAAACTTAAACATTTTCTACATACTCTCTCTCTATATTATATCTGTTAATAAGTAAATAAATAAGTTTCTCTTATACATACATATATATATATATATATATATATATAAACCATTTTAATTATAACCTATATTCTATTAAAATTGCAAATACATTAAATCTGTCAATAAATAAAAACAAACAAACAAACAAACAAGTTTTACTTATATAGCCTAGCTATAAATTATATAAAAATAAATGAATGATGGAAATAAGATAAACCTATTAAATCTATAAACAGATATGCTATCCATATTCTACATAACCACACAAATATTATGACCGTAAATAAATAAATGCATATGGTCTACTTTACACACACCATAATATAATACAATATAATACGAATCGCAGATGTTGAATAGTGTGGTCATTGCAGCATCCCACTCGGGCTCCCGTAGAAAAACACAGTGACGTGGATGAGCTGTTGAAGAAAATCAGGATAATCTACGTAACAGTCCATCCTCATCCTCTCTCTCTCCCTCCCGAACAGCGTATCGGTCTGTGTCCTCTTCATCTGCGAAACCGAGAGCCATGGCCGCGCAGAAGATCAACGAGGCGCACGAGCACATCGCAAAAGCCGAGAAATGGTGAGATATGACAAATATTCTCATACAGAACAGAGCTCGTGCATTTCACACACAAACACCGACTCAGGGTCGGCCTGCTGGCGCTGTCAGCCACACTGTCACTGCTGCACAACCGGATGCAGATTGTTTAGAATTCATCGGTGCAAACATGTCCTGATGCTGAATGATTCTGATGCGCGTTTATTATAATGTTACACGGCGAGACTGATTGCGTAATCACGCGTGCAGTGATAGAGGTTACCTTAGCGACAGCTGCTATGGTCCTGATGTGGACATTATTATGCGGCTACTGATGATGTGGGCCATGCCTGAAATCCAGTGCATGTTCATGTACCCATCAGGCATTATAGATCGGGGCAAGTTGTCACAGGATACATGTCTCAGTAAACGGAAGGTTTTTGACAATTGCATGTGTGTGTTCTTTTCAAGAGTGTTCTCAAACACTTAGTTCAAAACTGTATAACTATATTACTTAGCCTACAATTAAATGCGTTATAGTTTCAATTTATATTAAATGCAATTTAAGACCCACTTCTTTTTCACAAGGGTTGAGCTACCACACATTATATGTTTGACTTTATGCAGCTTGAAGACCAGCATGACCAAGTGGAAACCTGATTATGATGGAGCCGCTTCAGAGATGGCAAAAGCAGGTGACGTAAACCTTCAGTAAACTGACGTCTTGCACGGATGTTATTGATGAAGGTCAGTATGTAGTGAAACAGGAACATAACATTGTGTCTGTTGGTGTTATATCAGCTGTGGCTTTCAAAAACGCCAAACAGTTTGAACAAGCGAAGGATGCGTACCTGAAGGAGGCCGAGTACCACACAGAAAACAAAGCGTATCCTTCTCCTTTGCTTACTACAAAGAAGAAATATCATAATTACAAAGTTAATTTAACAAACAAAATTAATGCACAGAAGTGTCACATGTATTGTATCAGTTATGCAGTTTTGCTTTGTTTTTGTTTTGTTGATAAAATAATACTGCTCAGAATTCAGCGCTTTTGATCACAATTGCAATTTACAATATATTACAGTAACTGTTCTTTTAAATTGAAATTATATTTGACAATCTTACTCCTTTATTTTATTTTTGATCAAATAAATGCAGAACCCCAAGCTTCTGAACAGTATCGACTGTTTCGACAACATAAACAAAACTTTACTGCGCATGCGTGCTTGTGTAGAATCAATAACAGCAGCTATGTCCTTTCTAGAGTGGATGATTTTTTTTTGATAACAAGCAAAATATGTTCGCTGCGTAAATCAGACGGATTTAAAAATGCAGACTCATTTTCTGCCAGAAGGAGGTGCTTTAAGCGCGAGAAATGAGAGGTTTATTTCTCGGGTTTTCTAGATTATTTTAAGCCGTGAACTAAGCAGTATATATTACAATTTTGCGCATGGCTTTGACGCACATACAATTATACTGAACTCAACAGCGCCCCCCACATTTTACAATGTAAATCTGTGGTGAAAAGTAGAACTGCAGCGCGCTCTAATGAGAGCCATTTGGGAAAATTTAAAACTACCCTGCTTGGTTTCACGTTACCTTATCTCGCTCCAGACCAAGACGATATCAGTCAGCTTCAGCTATGTGTCTGCATCAGGTCAGAATCTAGCAGCCATGTCTTTTTACTTTGTGGAGTAGTGTATCAAATTTATATAGTATAAATCCTTTAGTTTAAACGTGCTCAAAAGCCTTTATATGGCTCTTTGTGTTTGTTCTAATAATAGCCATTTAATTATTTATATATTTTCCATCTATTTTCCTCACCCAAGGTCCACCACAACTTATAACATTCTAACATGTGTCAATATAATGAATCTGTGAAAATATGGGCTGTGATATATCTGCAGGGCCGCTGCTGGCCAAATGGGTGCCCTAAGCAGAATAGTATCGATGTGCCCCCTCCCTCAAAAAAAAAAAAACAACCACCTACTAGCCATTGTTATTACATTGTATTATTTATAAATTACAATTGTAGTCCTAGACAGCCTATATGAT
>JAUCMS010000142.1:178328-192483 GCA_032357445.1 Enteromius radiatus | reverse complement strand
AATTTAATTTAATTTAATTTAATTTAATTTAATTTAATTTAATTTAATTTAATTTAATTTAATTTAATTTAATTTTCTTCTTTTGTCTTTTAATTTTTAATTTCACCAGGCAATCGCTTCCACAATGGGAAACACATTTAGCCTGTTACATAACGCAGCAGTTTACCGGCTTTGCTTTTAATTTGAAATAAGTTTATTTAGTGGATAAAAGTGTACAATTTCTTAGTTGAATCATTTGTTATGTTCTTTGTGTTCTATTGTGGGTAAAAACATCGTCTCATATGATTTGAAAAGTCTTTTAGTTTTCATTTTGTACAAATGTAAAAAATGTCCCAACATTTCTGGAATTCAAGTTGTAGAGTAATTATTAATTTGTATTTATTTTCTTTAAAGCTTCTTTATTTGTGTTTAAAATGAGAAAGAAAGTTCCTTTAGTTTATGAATCACCCATACGTTCTCTACACTTAAATCGCATGCTGATCAAGTTAGCTCAGTTTAAGCTATAAATGCAGTTATTTAAATGTTAGTGCCCAACAAATGGCATAAACCTTTAATTAGGATTCCACAGGCAGGGTTTGGGTGGAAAACATGGATGCCGTGTGCAATAGATCCGTGAGGAACAAGCTGGATTGCATTATTATTTTTTAAAGAAGCAATGCACATGTCTGCCATACGTGAATTGTGACCAAAAAAAAAAATATTTCAGCAGTCAGACTTTAGTGGCAATGGCCTCCTCTGGATGGTCTCGCTGCTATGAAGGGTTTAAACGCTTGCATGATGAGGTTTCATGTCAAAGCTTTACCTTGTTTATACCACACTTACTTGCTCTGAGAAGAAGAGATTTTTTGCTTGATGCTGTTGGAGCAATTTACAGAATGGAAATATACGCAATCAAAGCAATGAAAAGTTTCACACAATTGGACATTACTGTAAGATGAAACAGAGAAAGAGGGACAGAGATTCTTTGAGGAGTAGAGGCCGTGCATTTCAGAGACATGCTGAGGAGATTCATTCCCTGTCATCGTCAGGATATACCGCTGATGTCAAGCGGCTCATGTACGACTTTCTGGGATGCATTTGAGCAAGCATTTCAAGTCAACATGAAATCAAAACCCACCCTATTTAGTATTTTCTTACGGATTTCTGGTCATAACTGCTATTAAAAAACAAACAATTTTATTTCATTATTAAAATAACTTGCCTGAAAGGGCTTTTCTTATCAGCCAATGTTGTTATTGTTAACTATAACTATTTTTGTTAATTTAAATAAATAGAAATATTAATATTAAATCATATTAAAACAACTAAAACAGAAATTAAAATGTTAAGGCTAAATAGAAATATTAAAATAAAAATTACTCAAATTGCTCAATACATTTTAAATGTTTAATTTGTAATAACATTTTAAATAATTTCATTATTGACTTTTATTCTTCACTTTATTTTTAATCTGTTGTCATCATTTTTAGACTATTTTACATTCTTTTTATTTAATTATACATTGAATTGTCATTGTGTGTACAATTTGCTATATGAATAAACTTGCACTCATTTTTTTAGTTTTGTTTTGTTATTATTTTAGGCTGTTGTTGAAGGTAAATCAAGATTTCTAAAATCGTACCAATAGTTAACACAGTCTTTAACTGCCCATTATATCAAAGATGCTTCGATAATTGAGAAGTGGACTGAGAACTTGGCCTTCCGCTGCATATTTCTCAACGAAAATGAATATTCAACGAAAATGAAAAGTTTACATTTTATTCATCATCAGATAATGACCAACTCCCATGTTGGTAACCCACTGAATATTTGTTTTCATTGGGAAATTGATCTAATTATGAAAAAAAAAAAAAGGTTTTTCATGCAGTTTCATGTTGACTTTGACATTCAGTAACATTTAAAGCAAATGTTAAAGTTCTAGACAGGAAACCAAGTCAGTTGTGTCAGAGTGACGTAATACATTTTTTTGATCTGTTCAGGAATCTACTGGATTGTTAAGAGAGAAAAGAGTGTACTGACAAACAGGAGTAGTGAGAAGAAAGAGGGGTTGTGGGAAATCAGGGAAAATGTGAACATTGGTTGTTATTTCCATGGATGCCAGAGAAAGACGAGCAGTCACCCACCTATCCACGATCAGATAGATACGACCACTGACTTTAGCATAGCTGCGAGGTGAAGGACGGCAGGGGAAAGACGGGAGCACATGATTGGTTAAAATAAGAAATGGATTTGATCGATGACTTGCAGCATTTAACAGATACAACAAGAAAGACACTGCTGCAGATTCAATAGAGAAAACGATCACGAATGAAGAGAACCGAAGAAACAAGGAAACGAGGCATGAGGATGAAACGACTGTAAGTTAAGATCAACAAAACAATGAAAGTGAACTCTGCATATCTTTAGTACAAGTACACTGCTACTCATTTCTTCTTACTCATTTTTACAATTAATTATTAAAGCAAAACTATTTTCATTACTGAGATGTAAAACATGAAGATTTTTGTTGTTGTTATTATTGGGGAATATTGCTCTGAACAGCAATATGGCATGTGTGAAACCTTAAGAATAAAATTTGATTGTCATATGATGATGATAATAACAGCAACAATTATTAAATTGTTTAATTTATGAAATGATTCAAATAAAAAAAAAGTAATGATACAATCAACAACAATTATTAATAAAATGTCTTGAATTTATATTCTAAATGATTAAACATTTGCTAAACATTAGCTCTTGTGCTCCATTGCTTCAAAAATAATTACTACTTAAAATAACTAGTGCTGTCAAACAATTAATCATGATTAATTGGATCCAGAATAAAAGTTTTTGTTTACATAATATATATATATATGTGTGTGTGTGTGTGTGTGTGTACTATGTATTTATTATGTATATATAAATACACACACATTAATGTATATACTTAAGAAAAAAAATGTTTATTAAATCAATTATATCATTTATATGAATATAAATATATGTGTAAATACTGTACATGTAAATATTTTATGTATGTGTATTTATATATGCATAATAAATATACACTGTACACACATATAACTTATGTAAACCAAAACTTTTATTTTGAATCCAATTAATCACAATTAATTGTTTGACAGCACTAAAAATATCACATCACACTCAAAATATTATTGTCGTTTTACTAAGAAAAAAATGACAAATGTGACTCATTTGTGACACATGACCTTTCCTTAAATTACATCATCTCTACACTTCCTGTTAGCATCAGCTGTGACTAGCGGGAAAGCGTCTCTCACCTGTAAATGGTGCTCTGCTCTTTGCTGACGACGGCTTTGAGATCGGTGAGCTGCAGGAAGCGGTCGTGGAAGTAATGCAGGTGCAGGATGCAGACCAGCAGGAAGGACGTGGGGATAAAGATACGAGTGAACAGATCGGACAGGTTGTACTTCACCAGACCGATGTCCTTCAGTCTGAGAGACAAACACAGAACTATCACTGCATCATTCAGATTTAAAAACACTTTCGTTTCAGGGCAGAATCTAAGGCAGCACCTTAAAGGGTTAAATTCTTTCAGACAAATCCAATTAGAGTTATATTTAACTGTCACCGTCCCGAATACGGGACACCTACATTTATTTCACTATTTCACAAGCCTTTCTATTGGAGTAAGAGGGTGTTTTTTTACAGTTCTGAAGACGTGAAATAAAGTATGCATATCTGTAATAAGCATCTCTCACCTGAAGAGAATCCATGCATTTTTCTAAGATAAATATCAATAGTTCAAAAGTAATAAACACTTTTGTCTCACTTCTGCTAACTGAGATAACCGGTATCAGTCTTACGTTTTACAACATCCACCGAATGTCACAGTCAGCAGAAGTGAGAAAAAAGTGTTTATTGCATTTGAAAAATGAATATTTATCTTCCATATTCACTACAGGAGGCCTTTAATCACCCCACAGAGCCGCGTGAGGGATGTTTTTAATACAGATATGTGTAATTTATTTCACAACTTCTGGACTGTTGGAAACAAACACCTGCTTACACCAATAGAAAAGCTTGGAGTGGTCTGGACAGTTTTCCATACATCTCTGATTGTATTCGTCTAAAAGAAGAAAGTCTCAAACACCTAGGATGCTTCAAAGGTGAGTAAAAGATGAATTGTATGGGTCATGGTAAGCACACCTGAGTAAACATATTTAGGATCGTCAAAACTCACACTTCTTCTGATATGCCAGTCATTTTGGTCCAGTTGGTGATGGCGTTTTCAAACTGACAGGTGTAGATTAGGATGAGCACTAGCATGGTGTAAACCACCACAGACATCCAGAAGTACTTCAGGATCCTGCGCCACCATTCATAATGCACCTGATGAGAACAAAACCACTCTGTCAAGACCCCTCTGTCAAAGGAAAAGTTCACCCAGACATTAAACTTCTGTCATAATATTGTTGGATCCCCTTCAGTCGAATCACTTTGACGTTACATTTGGGAACTTGCATGAGAGACCAATCACCTCTGAGCCTTATTGAAAAGGCCAATGAACATTGGCTCCCAGTTTGTCTTTCCGACCGTGCACTTTCGGGTGTGGTAGTTTCCTTATCTCTCTGCACTGACAAGATCATGCTGGGGCAGCATTCGTGGATTAATCATGCGTTCATTGCGAATGCATCACCATGACTATAGCGAAGGTCCCACCTCTCACTCGCGAGACGGCTCCCCTTGCCGTCTTTCCCATGGCAGATCGTTGATGCGTAAAGGTTTTTCAGCGGCCACAACATGGCGCTTGGGGAACCTCACGCTGACCGCACAGAATGTTCCAGAGAATGGCATAAAAACCCCGGCGGAGCTTACCACGCTGCGGAGGCTGTCACTGACCATTCATGCCAAAAAAAAAGCGCTCGCAGCACGATCCCTTGGTCAGGTGATGTCCACATTTACAGTCCAGGAGCTGCACCTATGGTCGAACCCGGCTCAGGTAGCACGCTTTCTCAGCCTCCACCTGCTCATCGCTGAGGGCACCCCCCCCCAGCTTCCAAACCTGCTCCGTCCCCCACCGAGGCTCAAGAAGCAGACTGGTGGCCTGAGGTCGAGCTGGCCGCAGGCGAGCGGTGCTGCCTGTTCCTCAGGTGTGGGAGTTCGTTTGAAAAAAAAAAAAAGCAGCTCCTCATCTCTAGGCCCAGGGCACCGAGGTCCTTTCCTGAGTGATGCCTAAAAACAAAAATGCCTCCTCGGATTCAGACCTGGAGCCCTAAATCGCAGCGGGAACCAAGGAGCAGGTAAGCACTGCCCAGTGCAGTCAGACTCTTCTCCAGGATGTTTATCTTTCTGGGATCAGTCCCCTTTCCTTTCCCCCCCATGGTGGGCTCAGACCCATCCTGGTTCTTTGAGCTCTGGATCGGTCCCTTCTAAAGAGGCTGCCGTTCGAGATGCTCACCCCGAAACGCACCCTAACATGCATTCGGCACCAGGACTGGTTTGCAGCCATCGACCTGAAGGTCATCTCGACCTGGACTCGGTCGAGATGACTTCAGGCATAAGGCAGCGGTCCCTCTCAGAACCGCAGTAACGGCGCTAGGCCTGCTTCATATGAGACTGCTTCAGCGCTGGTTACACGATCGAATCCCGAGATGGACATGGCACCGTGGCAAGTGTCGCCGCCTATTCAGCCCATGTTCAGGCCCTGCCTTCCTACTAGCTGGAGTCCCCTAGGACAGGTGTCCAGGCATGTGGTGATCCACACAGATGCCTCCTCCACGAGTTGGGGTGCTGTATGCAATGGGCAAGCAGCTTCGGGTCCCTCAGGCGCCCGACTGCTATGGAATCAACTGCCTAGAGTTGCTGACAGAGCTTCTTGTGCTGCATCACTTCCGAACAATGCTGCGCCACAAGCACATCCTCATCTGCATGGACAGCACTGTTACCGTAATGTACATTAACGGCCAGGGTGGTCTATGCTTCCGTCGTATGGAGCCCTTGGCAGGGACGCAGGTGGCCTCCGGGCTCAAGTACGCCTTTCCCTCAGTGAGGTTCCTCTGATGTGCGAGATGGGTTAACCCCACTAGATCGCACCTCGTACTCTCTTGGGACCTCGCCATTGCCCTTCGTGGACTGCGGCAGGCCCCATTTGAGCCACTCGCATCAGTCGAGCTGAATTACTGTCACTCAAGACAGCGCTCCTGACCAAGCTGGCCTCCATCAAGAGGGTAGCGGACCTATAAGCCTTCTCTGTCGATGAAACGTGCCTGGAAAATCGGGCCGGCTGTTCTCACATTAACCTGAGACCTGTGCCCAAGGTTCCTACCACGCCCTTTCGCGATCAGGTAGTGAACCTGCAAGCTCTGCCCCAGGAGGAGGCAGACCTGGCCTGAGTTGCTGTGTCCTGAAATAGATGTGGACCGCACCCGGAACTTTGGATGCTCCAAGTAGCTGTTGTCTGTTATGGAGCTCAGCAGAAGGGAATGCTGTCTCCAAACAGAGGTTGGCCCATTGGGTGTAGATGCCGTCTCCCTGGCATATTGAAACCAGGGAGAGCCGTGCCCCTTAGGTGTTCGAGTCACTCCAAAAACCCCATCCAAAAAACGGAGTGTTACTTCATATTATGCATTGGCTCATGGCGCCTCTCTAGTCTAGCAGATATCTGTAGAGCTGCGGTCTGGGCGACACCGAATACCTTTGTGGGAGTTTGATAATCCCTGCATCAAGCGTGTGTCCTCCCGTGTCTTAAGTTAGACATCAGGTGAGCAGGAGGCCAACTGGTGTCGGCTTGCTGCGCCATTCCTACGGGATCCGTGCTACTTCCCTACTGCGAACCCTGGATCCTCCTGTCCCACAGTCAGGACTAGAAGCGGAGTAGTCCCTGGCTGTGCTCCTACTGGGTCTCCTTCGCCCAGTAGGTTGTGGCCTCACATCTCAATATCTCCACGGTCAGCCAGAAAGCCATGTATCCCTTCATATATCTCTGACTCCACAGATATATTGAATTATTCAAATTCTGCATATAGAAACAAAAAGTAAAAACATGTGCTCCCCCCCACCCCTGCTTCAGTAACAACTGGCATCCCTGTGGGGCCCCCTTATTTGGCCCCCAGGGCGTTGGGAAGTTTATGTGCAGATCCTTCTGCTGACACGTTCGTCCAGCTGGCACAAGGGTCTCTGCGTAAAGCGGCCTTCGGGATGTGGCCTTTTCCATGAGTCTCTTCCCATATGTAACGTTGAAGTGATTTGACTAAAGGGGAACGTCTAGGTTATGAAGGTAACCCTCGTTCCCTGAAGGAGGAAATTTTCATACAAAATAAAATTTTTTACATACTATATTTGTGTGTGTACTTGGTAAATTTATTATGCATATATAAATAAACAAACATACAGTATATACTTAGAAAATATTTACTTTATAAATATTTATATTTTTTTATTCTTATATTTTACATTCTTATATTCTTATATATTTAAAATATAAAAAATGTATAACTAAAATGAACAAATGATGAACAATACATTTATTACAGTATTTATTAATCTTTGTTAATGTTAGTTAATTAAATGCTCACTGTGTATTCATGTTAGTTCACGGTACATTAATTAATGTCAACAAACACAACTGGCGATTTTTATAATGTGTAAAAATTAAGTAAATGCTGAAATTAGAATTAACTAAGATTAATAAATGCTGTAGAAGTATTGTTCATTCTTAGTTCACGTTAACTAATGTTGTAAACTGATGTTAACTAATGAACCTTACCGTAAAGTTTTACCGTTGTTTTTTTTTTTTATATTGTATAAAATATACGACAACCTGTGCTGGCAAAATAAGTCACAATAATCAAATTGGAATTTTTTTTTCAAAATTATTTATTTAAATGTTTTTATAATAATAATAATAATAATAATAGTAATTAAACCTCAAAATTATATATGATTTGCTTGGAACTGGACTGAAATATGCCTGTTTGAAATCGACAGAAGCAGTAAAGTTAATTTAGAGAAAAATCTCAAAATCTGTTTTGAGGAAGTTCCAAAGTAAAATCTCCTAGCAATAAACCCCAGATTCAACCAGAATTTACATGTTTCTAATTTTTTGCCTGTAGCTTTAGCCGGCGCACATTCCAGCTCATTTTGCCAGCACGGGTCACATATTTCACTTGTTTGTACTTCAGTGGAGTGTGAACTGTACTGTACTTGTTTCCATAGTGTGTAGCTACAAGTCAAAATCCCAACAAGCTTTCATGTTTTCTAGGGTTAGACAGCAGTGCAGCACCTGGTAAAGAGCCACGCAGGACAGAAACATCATCATGTAGACGATCTTGTACATGACAATCTCTCCTTCGAAGCTGACGAAGAAGAACATTCCCCCGCAGATATAGATCCAGTATTTGACCAGCATAGCCATCACTAGTTTCCCAATCACATGCATCAGGTCATTCTCGTCCACCTCCTCTTCCTCTTTATCTTTTTCTTCCTCTGCAACCCACATAGAAACTTTATTAATATATAACTGCCAATTTTTTCTGCAGGATTATAACAGGATTTAATCTGTAATCTGTTATTAGTAAAACACCTTTTTTCTGCTCATCTACTTGGACGTCACAAAGAGCTGCTTCCTCTTCCATCTTCTCTTGTCTCTCCATCAAAGTTTGTCTGAGCAGCAGCCAGAAACTCAGCTGACACAGAACCTACAAACAATGCCAAAAACACATTAGTAAACTATAACTATATAACCAACCTAGACATTCTGTAGAATATTACATATGGTAGAAATTACATATTTTACCTATTTATATATAATATACTACTTCATTCAGACATTTGGGCTGAGTATGATTCTGAAAGTTTTTTTAAGTTTTAAGTTTAAGTTTCAATTTCAAATAACTTTTCTTCATACATTATATAATAATAATAATAATAAAAAGTAGTAATATAATATAATATTTCTGTGAGTCAAAGCCACTGAAGAAACATTTCTGATTATTATCAAAGTTATCAATGTGTAAACATTGTAGTTGGTACACTACCATTCAAAAGGTTTGGTCAAAATTAGGATTAAAAAACAACTAATAATTTAATACAGCAGTTAGACAGTTCTGTACTTTATAAACAATCATGAAAAGTTAAATGTGTCATGATTTAAAAAAAATAAAAATAAAAATGTTAATAATAACCAACATTATTAATAATTAACCAGCAATAATATTTGATAAATCAGGATTCATATTTAATAATGTTTTTTTTTTTATTTTTAAATAGTTATTTTAAATGGTAATAATATATATATATATATATATTCATTAGTCATATAGTCAACAAATTATAATTATAAAAAAAGGTGCTAGAACATGCGTTATTTGTATTTTTGTTTTTAACTAAAATGCAATAGCTAATTTATAATTTTTTATATACATATTACATACAAATATACCAGTGGTGTCAAATGATTAATCACATTCAAAACAAAAGTTTTTGTTTATGTGTGTGTTCTGTGTATATTTCTTATGTATACATAAATATACACACATACAGTGTATAGTTTGAAAATATTTTCATGCATATACATTTATATTTTTACAATGTATATTATATATAAATATATTTAATATATAAACATAGCATATTTGTCTGAAATATATACATGCATTTGATCATTTGGGATGCGATTAATCAGGATTAATCATATGACAGGACTACAATATACATTTTTTTTTTTTATATTTTCATTGTATAATTGTTACCTTGGTGCTCAGTTCAGTGAAGGGCACCTCCATCTTCAGAAAGAAACCCGGCACTGGACTCAAGCGCTCAAAACACCAGATATACTGAAGGACCAGCAGCAGGTTCCCGTAGGCCACCATGAACGGTGAGGTCATCATGGCGTACTTCCTCCGGTCTCGTACCATCCACAGAGTACAGGACCACAGCAGAAAGACAAACGTCAGCCAGCTAACGTACGTTATACTCCACGCCTTAGAAATGAAGAAGGATCGATGGTGAGATGGCATGATATTTGTATGTTTTCTGTTGAATCATTTCCTACTCAAAATCTAAAAATTAAATCTGCTGTTATTTTACCAGTTAGCCATCCAAGATGTAACCATATAGGCAAAAAAACCCCTTTGATCTTCTCACCATCATAGCAATAAGAGCACAGATGTAGCTCTGCTTCATGACGAACTTGAACACTTTGACGAGAGCGCCTGGCGGTCCGCCCTGCTCTTCCTCTTCCTCCTCGTCTTCCTCATCTGTCTTCTCCTCTTCCTCCTCCAGCTGCGAGTCCAAGATCTCATTTGTGTTTTCATCTGTCTTCTCTGTGTGGAGCATTAGTAGTCATTTCCATGTGTTCATTTAGAAAAATGTAAGTCTCAAGCACAGACAGCGGTGAGGTTTTAATCAGTTAATCATGTTTAGAAAGTACCAGTAAGTATACTTTTTTATGGTTTTATTTTTTATGTTAACCCAGAATAGAATATGCAGTTAGAAGTTTAATTGTTTTATTGGGTGTTTCACTTCAGAGATATGTATGGATGTGTATTTACGGTATCTCACCTTCATATTCCACAGGTTGATCCACTTTGTACTGAGGAGTTGAGTAAATGTCTAGACTGACCGGTCCGTTCTCAAAGGGCACAGCGGAGACATAATCAAACGACGTCCCGTTTGAGTTAACAACCACGACCTTTACAGCAAAAAAACAACAAAACAGAAAAAAAAAACTAAATAACACACAAGGTACAGGTCAAATAATGTACACCAAAAAATCTGTCTAAAAGCAATTTATATATAAGCATGCAAGATTGTTTTTGTAGCCAGTTTTAGAAAGATGAAATGGAATAAACAGACAAATAAACAAACATATCAAAATTTAATAAATAAATAAAAATTAAAGACAGTATATTTTCATTACAATAATTAACAAATATGCAGTTAATATCAAAGTAATGCTATTATTAATAACAATTGTTTTTTTTGTTTTTTTTTAATAAAATTTTGAAATAAAATCATTTAAATCTAACAAGATTCATTGGATTAATGGGAAATATAAAAAATTTTTTTTTTTTTTTTTACAAAACAACTAATCTTTTTTTTTTTTTCATTTACTGTCATTTAACGGTTTTGGACATTCACTATCAAGTTTCACCCCAAAGCCACTGAATCAAGTCACATCAAGAGCTGCGTACACACAGACACAAGCTGCTAAAAGCTCAAATCAATCACACTATATTTGTCTACAGTTCAAATTTGCAGACACAGAATTACATAAAACTTGGCAAAACCACACAGTGATAGCAAACCTCAGAGGTGCTGTATCCGTCCTGAGTGGAAATCAGCTAAAGAGAGAGAGAGAGAAAGACAGCAGACGGGGCAAGGTGAATGTATTGATGAGCACAGGAGGGTCGATAACATTATACCGTTCTCTAACATCAGCGCTGAGCAGAGCAAAGTACAGCGGCACTATTCACAGATACACACCAGCACTCAGAGCTTTAATGCTGACGCGAAACTTTAACATCACATGGACACTACTGGATGGATGCTGTTTTTAAGACAACACACCACAGCCCAAAAAAATTTATAATATTTATGCACTAATCAGTTTTGTGATTTTGGGCTTTTCATAATATGTTGTTTCAGACTAGAGAAATAAAAATCTATTTTAATTGCAATACACATCTTTTTCTCAAAATGAGTTTGCCCTGATTTATATAACAAATTATTCTTAAAATAAAAAATGCATATATTTAGGCTGTTCATTTTTTATTCTCCATTTCAGCACCACTTGCTTAGGCTATACTCCAAACTTAACCGTTTTATTCCTATCTAATCATTTATTCTGAGTGTTTTTACTGAGCGGTTTGTTCATATTTCATTCACACTGATTTCTCTAACATTTTATTCCTAAAAGCATGTTGAAAATGGATATCTTTATAGGCTGTGAGTTTTTAATCTCCACTTTAGCTGCACTTACATACATCAAACTTAACAGTTTTATTCCTATTGATATTCTGACGGTTTTTACTGAATTTGTTTATATATCATTCACACTGATTTACTGTACATAACATTTTATTTATTTTCTTGAGAGATGTCAAAGATATCAAAAAGTCCCTTCTATAAAATAAAAAAAAAATAATAATTAAAAAAAAAAAAAATATATATATATATATATATATATTATAGAAGGGATTTTTGATATCTTTGACATCTCTCTTGGAAAAAAAAATGTATATATATATATATACATATATAACTCTGGGATGTCAACAAAATGAAAACAACATTTTTATTCAGATTCATTTTCTACAAACATACGTATACAAGTGCAAAGTAATTATAATGAGATAATGCCTAATTTGAGTAGTTAAATACACATTTCAGGAATGTCTGTGATTCTTAATGCATTACTTAATCTATGAATTAATTTTTATTTTGCTCCAATCACCTGGGCTGTCTTGCCTTAAAGAGATAGTTCACATAAAAATGCTCAAATTCATGTTGTTTCTAATCTTTTTTTTTTTTTTTTTACTAAAGACAAAAGAAGATATTTTGAAGAATGTCAGACCTACCCAAATTCGTATAAATATTTTGTTATTATGTTCAAAAAAAGAAAGATCATACAGGTTTGGAACAACTTGAGCATGAAAAAATTATGGTAATTATACTTTTTGTATCATTTCTAAAACATAAATCTGAACATTGGATAAGGCCAGATTCCAAATTATTGTTTCATTTTGTTGACACAGAGTTAAATATTTTTAGTGATTTTGGATATCTCTTTTAATCACTCAAGCAAGTAAGTGTTGCTGAAATTGAGGTAGAAATGGCTGAATTGAATTGTGCCGAATTGTAATTCAAATCAACAGATACAAATAGATATACAGTAAATGACAATAAATAAACAGTTAAACATGTTTTTTGGATGTTTCACAAGGCTATGTCCTCATTACATTCTATTATTGCTAACTCTAAAATAAAGTATTTGGGTTAGGCTGTAATATAAATGTACTGTAAGCTTGTGGGACATTTCCTTAATTTAAGTTTTAAAACTGCGCTCTCTTTTCTCACATTTCTTTCCTCAGTTTTCTGGTGCGCTTTCCACCAGAGCAGCCTCTTCCCGATGGAGGAGTGAAGGAAGCTGTTTCCCGCCGTCTCGTTTCCCTCGTTTATCTCCTCTTCCTCGCTCTCCTGCTGGAAGGAGATCAATAAACACAAACAGATTCAGCGAGTGCGTGAATCAAATTAAAACATGTATCATGGAGCAGCTCACGAATGAAAATGTAGATGATGAACAATCTTAATGGAGTCATGAGATAAAAGCAACAACACTGAACTAATCATTTCATCGCATGAAGGCGGAACGGCGTTTATCATTCATCATCGATTTCTCGGTGAAGTCATATTCTCACCACTTAGATTTACGGCGACAAGAAAATTATGAAATCATGCTGTGATCAAACTCAGAGGCATTAGATCAATAAACTCATGCATGTGAGGTTTTGAAGGATTTTGAATTTCATTTTATTTTGATAATTAGTTTTCAGTATTTTAGTATAAGTTTCTTAACTTTCTTGTGTGTCATTGTCATTTTTTTATTAGTCTAAAAGTATTTAGTTTATTAATTTAAATTTTATTAACTACTTTTAAAGTTTTTTATTTTATTTTATATAAAAGGTAACATTTATTTTATTTAAATTAACACACAATATTTTAGTTTTAGTTTATGGATATAAACTCTTCATCATATAAGCATTTTATACACACAGTATAGCATATTTTTTATATTAACCAAAATTTTAACTAAAATGTTTTTTTAAATAATATATGTGTGTGCACTGTGTATATTTGTTATGAATATAAGTATAATATAATGTATATAAGAATGTTTATATATTAAATATGTGGTACAGAAAGTATTCAGACCCCCTTAAATTTTTCACTCGTTATATTGCAGCCATTTGCTAAAATCATTTAAGTAAATTTTTTTCCCATTTTTTCCCCTCATCAATGTACACACAGCACCCCATATTGACAAAAAACACAGAATTGTAGATATTTTTGCAGATTTATTAAAAAAGAAACACTGAAATATCACATGGTCATAAGTATTCAGACCCTTTGCTGTGACACTCATATATTTAACTCAGGTGCTGTCAATTTCTTCTGATCATCCTTGAGA
>JAUCMS010000142.1:164619-175349 GCA_032357445.1 Enteromius radiatus | reverse complement strand
CATGGGAACTCGCCAGAGAGACCAATTGCCTTTGAGCTTTATACAAAGGGCCAATGAATATTGGCGTGCATTTGATTACGCTCAGGTGCACCTCATCACTGCATGAGTATAAGAGGGCACGAGCAGAATGCACATGCAGATTTTTCGCTTCAGAGCCTTCGCCGTTCTGAGCTGCTACAGGAGACCCCCTCTGCGAGTTTTGGAGAACGATCGAGGAAGAGTCCTGATTTTAAGAGTTCTTGCTTTCCTGCTCTCTCGTCTGACAGCGTTTTATCTGGGCGGCTGTCAGCAGATCCTGCGGGCTGGTAGCTTTTTTAAAGGCTGGATGTGCCAGTCAACTTTTGTATCCAGTGAGCAAAAGACCTCACACGCTGAGGCAGCTTTTGTGGATGGTTAATGCGATCATTGCGAGCATATTACCATAACTACGTTGAGGTCCCGCCTCTCGTCCGTGAGACAGCTTCCCTCGCGTCCTTCCCGCCTGGGGGACTTCCAAAGAAAAAAAAATGTAAAAAAAATTTTTTTTTTGAGTGTTCAGAATGTTCTGTCTGGGGTGACAGCCGTGCGGACTTCTGATGCACCGCGTAGTCCCGTGGTCCTCCTGGAGGAGACCGCTCCCCGCGTAATAGGCAACTTGAGTGACTCGCTTTCTCGACGCCCCCATCTTCCAGGCTGGCCTATTCGACGACACTGTCGAGGACTTGGCCCAAGAGTTCTCTGCAGTTCAAGAGCAGACCGATGTCTCACATCCTGCCTCGGCCGACCAGCCGGTCCCCGAGTGCACAGCCTCCACCTGCTCGTCGCCAAGGGCGTCCCCCCGCGGCCCCCACACCTCCTACTCCGACCCCCGCAGAGGCACCAGATGCCCAACTGGCGGCCCGTCGTCGAGCTGGCCGCGGGCAAGGGGTGCCGCCTACTGCTCAGGGACCGGCCTTTAACACCTGGAGGGGCAGGAAGCGTTCCTGGCACAGGCAGCCCGGAGGTGATGAAGACTACTCTTCGGGTGACGTCAATGACATCTCCGTCTCCCCTCCCGGGCACGAGCACCTCCACGCAAACCAGCGCGTCACAGAACACGAGCACGTCCACGAGCCAGCGCTGACTGAGCGCGTCCACAAGCCCGCTCTACCTGAGCGCGTCCAGGAGTCGGCAGCTACAGTCTCGGTCGGAATCTTAGTGGACATTGGTGATGATGACCTTATCGACTATATGGAGAGGTGGAACCCAGCCCTCTCGAGTCTCCTTTTCCGCTGTTTCCAGACAGTTCCATGGTTTTAAAGTTCCTCCCAGCCTCCCTCTCCCACCTCCTCTCCTACCACTCGATCTCCACAGTCAAGCTCCACTGGGGTACTGCGATCCCCTGTCTTTGCCTCCAGCCAGTGATGCCTGGACTCCACCTCGGGCTTTCGACATATCGGTTTCGCTGGGCCTCATGGCGCCTTCGACATCGTTGGGGATCGTTGGCCCATCAGCTCCACCGGGCTCCCTCGTGCCTCTGGCTCAGCCTGGGACAGTCGGCGTCCATCCGCCGCCTCTGAACTCCACTCCTCCGGCCGTCTTGCCAGCTCTTTCAAGCTTCTCCTTCCCTTCGACTTCACTGTCGGCCTCGGTCGCTCCGGCGTCGCAGCGGTCCTCCGAGTCCCTGCCTCTGCCTCAGTCACCTGAGCCCATCGGTGTCACCCCAGTGCCCCGTCTGTTTGGCTCCACCCTGGGCTCTCTGCACTCTGGGGATGTCACCGTCTGTCGGCCCCCTGGAGTCGTCGGCCTCTCCTCCTCCATCGCTGTCGACTCCGCCCTGGGGTTTCAGCCTTGCTGGTCGCTGGGCCATCGCCTGTCTCGTCCTGCTGTTGACACCGCACTGGCTCCTCCCACCTTCGGGGCCGCCATGGACTGTTTTTTGTTTTCTTTTTTTTTCTTCTGCATCTCTTCTGCTCCACGTCCTCCTCCAGAGCTCCTGCCCTCCCTCCTCTGTTGTTGTTATATGGCGTGGGACACGCCTAGTCAGGAGGGGGACGAAATGTTACGTGTCCATGTTTGTCAATGTTCCGTGTTTCACCATGTGCTTTCTGATGACCTAGTATTCTGTTAATTATGTATTCTGTTCAGGTGTGTCTTCCCCATTTACGTTAATTGTTTCCATTACTTAAGCTTATGCTGTGTGTCAGTCTGTGTCCGTCATTGTCTTTGTACAGCGTGCTTCTAAAGCTCTTGTATTTGTTAATTCCTTGGATTAAGTAAAAGATGTTTTTGTTGAAGTGAACTACGTAACTCACCGTGTCTTCCCTCCGCACGAACATGACATAAGTACTATTTTTTCAGAAATTTTGTTAATACATGTTATGGTGTTGTAAGCTCACCGATGTTTGAGCTATAACACAATATAATTTAATGCATAATTAAAAGATATAAAAATGTCTTGTTAATCCCATCATAAAAATGCTGGATCTATTTCAGTAGTGTTCTTACTTAAATAATGTAAAACAATGAATGAGTCATTCCTTTGGCATCCAGTATACTGCACATATACAGCATTCAGGTGAAAGCATTAACAATGCTATATTTGTATGATCTGCGTGAGACCGCGGCTCGTCTGCAGCTCTTTTGTGAGAAAACACGAGAACAGATGGGGCACGGGATCTTTTATCTCTATAGTCTATCAGAGTCCAGACACAGGAAATAAGGCTGTGTTTCGCTGCAGGGCATGATGGGTATTTTCATTCTCTTTCTCATTCAATATTTAAAGCACACCGCAGGTGCAGGTTAATATGCATATGATGACATTAAACATATGACAAATTATATGTATTACTGGTACTGTTGTACAAACAGAGTCCTCTTATTTATAAATAATTAATATAGAGCAGATTTTTTTGCAAAAAAACATTATGTTGCTTTGCAAAAAAAAAGCTTGATGTTTCATAATGTGTCACACTGGAGCAAAAACCAGACATTAGGGTCAGTTTTATGACATTATGATTCATAAAACAACTGAAAGTTTAATAAATAAGCTTACATTGATGTATGGTTTGTTAGGATAGGACATAATTTGGCCGAGATACAACTATTTGAAAGTTGCTGAAATGAAGTTCTTAACAATCCATATTACTAATAAAAAATTAGGTTTGATACTGTATTTTTATGGTCTGACATGTACAAAATATCTTCATGGAACACGATCTTTACTTAATAATATAATATGCTTTTTGGCATAAAAGAAAAATGTAAACTTAGTCCCATACGTGGTCACATTTGATCGGGTTAAAACACATCAGTCATCATCAAAACAATATCAGGTTAAAGCATAAAAGTAACCATTTTTTTTTTATGTCACAAACAAGTTTCCAAAATGTATAACTGAACCGCAAAAGGAGTGGAAAAACATGTCCAAAACCCATTAAAAATATATACCTATGCAACAAAATGCCTCATATTGTTTTTGCAAAAAAAGTAAGACCTGCTCAAGCCAAACAGACCCCAAAGTAAATGAATGTGATTGACCTGGTGTAGCTGTCGTTGAGACTGATGGCCTCCTGCAGGAACTGGAACTGGTTAGAGTAGAGTATGATGAGATGACCAGCACTGAAGATGGCCATGAGGACACACAGACAACTGAAGAGCAGCTTGTCGAAGGTCTTACAGAGAGACCACCACGTGCACAGACCCAAGAACACAAAGAAGTAGACGGCCGAGGTCAGAGAGGGCAGTGTGATACCTGCAGAACACAACACAGGGATTAGACTTCATTCTACTCACAGACTTCATGCTTTTATACTCATTTTATACTTCATATTTATTTGGTAAAAAACTTTAGAATAGGTAACACTTATTAACTATTAACTATGAATGTTGCCTCATTCTTAATTTGATTGTTAAGTTTAGGAATTGGGTAGGATTAGGAATGGATAAGAAATTTATATGCTTAATAACTAAATGGCAAATATTATAGTAATATACATGCTAATAAGCAACTAGTTAAGAGACTTTAAAACAGTGTTGCCATTAATTTTTCATCTATTAATTATCCATCTATTTGTTAATAATATTTTTAAATATTAAGGCATGTTACAGCAATTGTAATATAATCAAATTTATGAATAAATTAAAATTGTATGAATACAATTGCTGTATTTTTATGAAATAGATGCAGCTTTGGTGAGCAGAAGAGACAGATCATGGCTGAAGATGTAAAAGATGGTTTATGACAGTTCATAATCATCTGAATAGTAGTGTATATGAAAGCATCACACCTGTTAATCCCAGTAGAATGGTAACCACCACCTGTCCAGCGGTCGTGATCAGATTACCGATGATCTCTTTGAGTTTGTTCGCGACTCCTGCGACTCTGCGCAGAATCTTCATCTTGGTGCTCTCTTGCACCTCCTCCTCCTCTTCCTCCTCCAGACCTCTCCCTTCTCCATCCTCTTCCTCTGCCTCGTCTTCTGCATCGAAGTCTTCATCATAGAGCATTTCGTCATCGTCATCATCCTCATCTTCCACTTTCTCGTCATTCTCCTCCTGTGTTTGATCACAGAACATAAGACTCATGCACATTTACTGAGGGCAGTACAAAAATAAGACCAAAAAACAGCATTGTGTTGTAAATGTTAATGAAAGCTAATGAACTGAAATGTTAATGAACAAATAATAATAAAAATAAACAAAAAGTTTCCGTTTTTCATATTTATTTTTTTATTTGAAAATTTTTGTAATTTAGTTGTGTTTTTATCACTTTTATTAGTCTATTTATTAATTAGTTAGTTATTTAAATTATTATAAAGCATTTTTTTAAAGCAAGTTTTTTATATTTTATTTTATTTTATTTCAAGTAAAGAAAGTTTGTGTGTGTGTGTTGGAAAAATGTAAACATAATAATAATAATAATATTTACTATTAATATTGTTATAAATGAATTATTTATTTAGTTAATTTTAGTTAATTAAATTAACAAACAAAATTTTAAATAATTTATTAGTAGTAAGTAAATTTATTATTATTAAGTTGGATTTGAGACCAGTTTGGTTTCTAAAAAACAGACAAAAATAATAATGATGATAACAATAATAATAAGCAATCTTAATTACTGTTTTTAAGTACATAAATTAATTAAACAGTACTGTAACACTTTAGAATTAACTTCAACTGTTCCCTCAATAAATTCTTAATTTGATGTTTATTAATAGTTAGTGCGGTATTGGGAAGGATTAGGGGTGTAGAATAAGGCATTAATATTGGCTTAATTAGCACTAATAAAGGGCTATTATTCTAGTAGTATGCATGCTAATAGGTCCATTCCAAGGACATCTGTCTGTTTAAGAGTTGTTTAATCTGGTTCAGATTAACTGTGATCTCACATTTACACAATAAGATCATCCAGCTTTAATGGCTCCATATGTATGGCCTTCAGCACAGGAAACTACTTCCCGTTCTCAGTAGCACAGAAACAGCAGTGAACGTTTAGCTACAGCATTTCTACAGGCAATTCTTTACACCTCCAGTAAGTCTTTATTAATGTCTTCAGGTACATCTCAATAAACTCTAAACAAAACACAGACAACATGAAAAAAAAAAGTTCATGGCAAATCTACATGTAAGCGTTCTCTAAAAGTTAAAACCAAATAATAAACTGTTCTCTTCAAGCCATTCTTTAGGTATTAAAAAGCTGATGATATCAAGCTAGTGCATGAGGAAAGCTAGTATATACTTATGAGCTGTTTTACAAGTAGTCCAAAAAAATAGTTTCTCCTCATCCTATAATATAGTGTAATAAACCTGTTCTCATTAAACACATGCGTTTTGTAAGGCTTTCACTCTGGGAAAACACAAAGCTGGAAAGCTGTTACTTGGGTGGAGTTCAGAAAAATGTGATTATGATATTTCACATAGTAAAGTTCTGCTGAGCTGCCAATGCTTGCAAACTTTCATTCAGCCAAACACAAAGCATCAAGATATTGTACACATATAGATTTATTTAGTGGTAAAAAATGGCTGGCTGGGCATTATATTTATTGCATTGCTACTTATCAAATCTAAATATTGATTTGAATCTAAATGATTTCAGCATTTGTGAGAAGAATGAAAGCATGGCCTCATATGAGAGATATACATATAACTATATCACAGTAACAGTCGTGTGGGACAGAAGTCAATCAAAAGATTTAAATGAATAATAATCAACATCAATAATAATTATAATTATTATGATAACTATTAAAATTGTTGCTATTATTTTTACTATGTTCTATAGCTATACACTAGCTATATATCATACTAATATTATTATTAATAATAATAAAATAAATAATAATATTTATTGATGCATTGTAATTATAAAGAAATAAACTTTTGCAAATGAAATAAAAAAAATCTGGTGGCTCAAATGGTATAATAGAATTAGAATTAGAATTAGAAGAAGGATAATTATTATTAGTAGTAGTAAGTAAAAAATGTCATTTATTTTTAATAAAATAAAATATTTGTAAAAAATTAATGCGCAAGATTCAGGATGAATAACATTTGTGTTCATGAATGCATGAAATGTTTGAAAGGTGTCTTCCTCGCTGGGGTGTGTGTGTGTGTGTGTGTGTGTGTTTGAGTAACTCATCAGGCACGCAGGAACCCGACCCACCTTCTCCTCGGACTCAAAGTCATGGTTGTCCTGGGCCATCTCTTCACTGGGACGCTTGTGGACCAGCTTTCTGCACAGCAGCCACACGGACACACTGGCCATGAACATCCCGATGTCCGGCAGAAAAACCCGGATACCATTCCCTGCGTCTGCACCGATAACACTGCGAAACAAACACACGGTACTGAAGCATGAGCCACACGTCTCTGTCAGACAGGTGATTGTGACTATAACAAACAAAGCAGAATTCCTGTTAAAGCGCACGCCATCTGTGAGAGCGGAAAACTTTTGTGAGCATGCCCATTTTTCCAGCTCCAGCTTCTCACACATCTGTTGAGCGGCGTTTTACACGCTTCCCCACCCAGTTCAATAAAATCAGCCTCGCACCATATTAAAGGAGTATAAATATTTCTCATAAAACACATTCTGGGTTCTTCTGAAACTCACACAAGAGAGAAGTCCTGAAGAGCTCAGTCTGTGTCTGGAGTATTTAGACAAAACACTGATGTTTTAGTCAAAACGTCTGAATGAAGGTGCCAGTGTGTAGCGGATCATTCAGACAATGAAAAGCACATATTCTTCTTGCTATTATGAAGGGAAACATATGCTGAACACAATAATCGGAGACGTATGGATGGTTCATGTGCTTTTATGATATATCACTATATATTCAGGAGAACTACAGTAAAGCATGTATTACGCAAGCATCTGGAAATACAACAGAAATGCATGTTTCACATGGCACCAGAAGATGTGTTTGATATAGTGATACAGTATATGAGGAAAATGAAGTTAGCATGACTCAGTGTTGGAGTAAACAGCTGATTTTACAATGCCTGTGCCAAACTTAAAATATCAATAAAGAATAAACTGGTCACTACTGGATTTTAAGTATTCAGATTACAAAAAAATTTAAAATAAAAAAAGTCTAGATTAGGTAGACTTTTCACAAGTCTAGATTAATAAAATAAAAATAAATACATTTTAACTATGAAATATATATATAATAAATAAATAAAAATATTCCATCTGTGATTTAAAGAGTGACTGTTCGCATATTATAGGTCTGCCTATTCTGCATTTCAATATTATTGTATCACGGTTTATAAATAAAATAAAATAAAATAATTCAAACTGTGATTTAAAGAGTAATTGTTTGCAGATTGATAATATATGTACAGTACATTAACCTTGTTGAATAAATGAAATGAAAAATTTAATTAAATAAAATAAATAAATAAAAATAAAATAAAATCAATTAGATCTGGTAGCTCAATTAACATTGAGTTTAATTTCACAGACATATTATTATTGTTATGATTATTGTTGTTGTATTAAGATTTAATATTTATTTGTTAACTTTTATTGAATTAATTATAAATTAAATCAACAACAATAATAGTAATTATTATTGTTATTGTTACTATTACTGTTATTAGTATTTATGTTGTTGTTATTTTTATTATGTTCTGGTATCTATATACCAGCTATATATCATATTTAATATTATTATTAATAAAATAATTGCTTAGAAATAATAATATTTAGATTATTATTTTATTTTATTTATTTTATTTTATTAAATAAAAAGAAATTCAATTAAATAAAACATATATCATATATAATATTATTATTAATAAAATAATTGCTTATAAATGATGCAAAAATGCTGAGGGAATGCAGACTGCCAGCAAAACTAAGCTGCTAAGCATCTCACACTTTTATGTACAAAATTTGTGCCATAATTTCTATATTGGTGGATGAGAATTTAACTAACTAACTATGACTACAGTAACTAAATAGATATTCATACATAAATAAATAAGTATCAACACAACAGGTTAAAGAGCTCTTTTGGCATCATTTTAATTTCTATCTTGGTGGATACGTGTTCAGGATCTCTCTCTTTCACTAAATTACTCTCCTAAAATCAACTCCCAGCAACTCCCAAACATCTCCATCATTCCTGCATCATGATTCGCTGCCGGTCGGTGGAGAAGAGCGACATCAGCGGGCCGTTATGTCACGGATAAATGCCTTCGCTCAACTAACAGGTCAATTAGGAGTATAAACAGTTTAGAGCCGAACTTCCTGCCACTTACAGTGAATGGAGCCATCCGAGCAGCGCTGCTTGGAAAAAGGTGCAGGTGGAGATTCCCGTACTCAGGAAACCGCACTTAATACAATCACAGTCAGGCCAGAGCACACAAACATCAAGGTAGGACTTGAAAAATTGGGCTGTCAACAGTGGGTCAGGTTTAATTGGGTTTAGCGTTCATCAGGGAAGCGCTGGTTTGGAGGCTGAAGTTTGGAGACGGCAGACAGCTGGCCGCAGCGTAAGTGGAGCGTAATCTTATCTGTCTCTGTTTGCTCAAGTACTTCAAACTGAAAACACATCCCTCTTATGTGTGCAAAATTGTACACGCTTCTAAGTGATTCTGTGTGTTGAGAATAAACATAAGGAAAACAATATCCTCGCAGTATCGTACTAGAAAACAATAGTTGCACTGGGCTGTACTACCGTTCGTATCATTAAATGGTTTCCTTTATGATTATTATTATTATCATTTTTACTGATAATGTCAGTTTTTACAACAAGAAAACATAGACAAGTTATTTTATTTAACTAAAACCACACACACAAACACAAAACATATTTTTTTAATTAAATAAAAAAAAACAAAAAAAAAAAACACTTGCAATAAAACACAATATAAAAAACTAAAATACAATGTATTTTAAAATAAAATAAAATTTAATAAAAATAAAATAAAATAACTTGTGCCATAATTTGTATATTGGTGGATAAGAATGTTAAAATAAATAAGATCAAATTAATTATTATCATTGTTATTATATAATGTTTAATGATTAGTATTATTTATTTATTTATTTAAACATTTCACATTTTCATTTTCTCATTCAACTTGTGTAAAAATATAAATAACTGAAAAATTATATATACATAAATTATATATTATATTATTATTATTATTGTGTGTAAAATTTGACCATTGAAACTATTTATATTTATTTTCAGCCAGTTTCTCATTTTTACTTAGTTTAAACTGATGTACAATTACTAAAACAACTAAAATTAAAACTGTATAAAAACTATTTTATATATATATATATATATATATAAAAAAAAAAAAAAACTTAAATAATGCAGACATTGACATCTTATGATGTCTTAACAATCTTGGACCACAGTAAATGTGCCACTGCGATGGGTGGAGTTACTCATGGGTGGAGCTTTATATGGTGGGTGAGGCTACTGATATCAATGCCACAGAAACTAGAACGAAGTTGCAGCCATCCATCAAGCATTTTTAGATTTCAAATCCAGGCTGTCATTGGAAATAAAAACTTGTTTCTTAACTAACTTGCCTGGTTAAAAAAAAAAGGTTAAATGAAAACATTTGACTGATTAAATTAACCATTTTAGATTCAAAACGCAAAACTAAATATCTCACACTCTCAAAGGTCATGAACTCAGACCATGGGCTCCCAAACGTCTGTGTGCAACATGGTTTCATTTCACTGTTACATAACCTTTGTTTCTTTTTCTTTTTTGTTTTTGAAGATATCTGACTGAAAGGTGGAAAGAACAGCCCTTGGGAAATTATCACTCTTTCTTTCGAAGCAAATCGATGAGATTTAGATGTTCAGAATAGCAGACTCACAGCGTACAGCTAGTGTTTCTGCAGCATGTAGTATGTGCACTGAGCACAGGATGAAGCAATGTTTAGGGCCAGTAAGAGTTTTTTAGTTTTTGGTTGTTACGATTTTACAAAATCTATTTTAAATATGTGACCCTGGACCACAAAACCAGTCATAAGGTTAAATTTTACAAAACTGAGATGTATACAGCTCAATAAATAAGCTTTCTATTGATATATGGTTTGTTAGGATAGGATAATATTGGCCGAGATACATCTATTTGAAAATCTGGAATCTGAGGGTGAAAAAAAATCAAAATACTGAGCTAATCACCTTTAAAGTTGTCCAAATTAAGCTTTCTTAAAGCATATTACTAATCAAAAATTACATTTTGATATGTTTACAGTAGGAATTTTACAAAAAATCTTCATGGAACATGATC
>JAUCMS010000142.1:134716-146480 GCA_032357445.1 Enteromius radiatus | reverse complement strand
TCAACACACAGCCATTAATGTCTGAACTGCTGGCAACAAAAGTGAGGGGTGTACTCACTTTTGTGAGATACTGTAGAAGTTCATCCATTCCTTCATTTGCAGCTGAATATAAAAAAGTTAATTAATAAGCATTTTAACAAAAATATTCTTGGAAAAATCCTCAAACACATGCATTTGAGACTCAGTCTCTCCTGTTTTTTGTGATTATGCTGTTTTATCCGCTGACAAAGACTATAACACAAACATCTGAAGACCTGACTGAGCGCTACTGTCCGTCCTGAGTGCATGACTTTTGATCAGTACTACTTCAACCCAAAAAATAAAATCATCAAATATTAAAGGTGTGTTTACGATAATGGGCAGCCAATTCTTCTCTCCTCTGATGCCACATTATTAATTCATGCGGTTAAAACGACTTTCCACCGATTAATGGAGATTCTCCATGGCCTGGCAATCGTGTTTGAAGGAAAGAAGACCGAAAAGACTTAGACTGTCGACATATACATTATCATCTTATAGAGTGGACCGTATCTACCTATAGGAGGAATCCTACTAAGAGACAAGCAGAAAGAGTGTGTGTGTGTGTGTGTGTGTGTGTGTGAGGGTTAATTATATAGAAATAAGAGTAAATGGGTATATGGATTAATTGTGGGCAACCACAGATCTGATTAAGACCCTTAAACACAGACTGTAAAGCTTCTAGATTCATTTCATGATGGTAAAATGAACAGTAAGTACCAACAGTAATATATATATATATATATAGATATATAGATGAACCACGGTCTTCAAAAACTAAACTTGACACTATATTGTACAGGTGACTCTACACACAACAAAAAAAGGGTTATATTTCTATTTTCATTTGAATTGAACCTGATGTACTACTATAACTATACCTAAAAAATTTCAAACACTATAGGCATTAAATAATAATAATAATAAAAACAGTAACAACACACAACAAAATGATTAAATGCACCAGGATTATTATATGTAGTTAACTAAAACCATAGAAAGTATCACTTAAAATATATTTATTTTGATTCAGCAAGCTGAAAAGGCAACATTTTTAATTTTTGTTTTATTTAACTTGATGTACACAAATAATTAAAACTGAAAATAATAATGTAACTTTTTAAAAAATAATTAAAATGGCAATAATAACTCAAGGTTATTATACTTAATCAAAAACATAAAAAGTATGACTTGAAACAAGAATAAAATATTTATTTAAAATAACTTAACATTTTATTTCTAGATTAGACAAGATTTCTCATTTTCATTTCACTTGCTGGTGTCTACTAAAATGATAAAAACCTCCTCAATACACTTCACACTAACGCTTCATGCATTTCTGTTATTTTATTAATGCATTTAGTCATTTGTTTTATTGATATGTGTTTATTAGAATTGCAGTGTATACAATAATGATATCTATGCATAAGTCCCAGCAGTCAAGAACATACTGATGGGACAGAGCATATGTTTAATAATGTCCCGAATAGAATAAAAGTGAAAATGTGTTATTGATTAATACTAAATGGTCAGGCCTCAATGGAATCATTCAGAATAATAAAAAAAAAAGTCATAGTTTTATGCAGATGTCAGGTGTCGAATGTCTCTTTAAAACACTCGGAGGTTTTGTGTATTACTCTGTCAATAATCTGTGACATCAACTCATCCCCTGTGATTAAACACTCGTTATCAGATACACCCCACAAAACAATTAACCAGCTGCCAGGAAAACCACAGGAACATATAGATTAGGACAAACTGTGATTAATGATCATTTATCCTGCAGGTTTTACATCAGATGACATTAAAACAAGACATCCAGGCATAGAGATGTTTGACTTAAACAGTATTACTGTGTTAAAACATGACTGGCGCATGCTATTAAACACAATAAAACATTTAATAATTATAAAAAAAGTAGTTAATTATTGTGATAATTGTAAAATGATATATTTTGCTTTTTCTCTCTATTGGAGCTAAGATTTGACTTCAGTGAAATAAAGTAAATAAAACAATCCAGTGGGAAATGGAAACACATTACACTGTTTCCGGTCAAAGGTCAGATTATCAGAATCGTTTTTTTGGTAGCAGTGGTTTTCTATAGCATGTTGTGTCAAACACTTCTAGAAATTAAAATATTTTGTGAATCTTATGTTCAAAAATAAAAATTGTTCACATTCATTACAATATCTGAACCAAGTATTCTGTTTCATTAATTAATTTGTGTTTCATTAGGTTTTACAGAAAAGCTCTTTAAATACAGCTGTTTCTAAAAATGTGTTCTTGGTTTGTTACAGAAAATACATATTTAATTAATTTTAAAAAATGCACACTAGAATTTATTATATATTTTTCACAATACATCTGCATTTCAAATATATTATTGTCTATTTAAGGAATTTTCTGCGAAAAATACACAATAGAAGTGTGACAACTAGCCCCAGTTTATCCTACAGTGCAAAAACAATCAATCAAACTAACAAATAATATTTCGAAGTTATTAATAAGACAAACATTACTGGAGTACATACAGTATTAGGGGAAAAATACTTCTTCAGTTTTATAACGAAATTTCACGTTGAATTCAATTGTGTTACCTGCTGTTTCCTTTTGAAATGTACTAGCAATTAAGTGACAACTGCTTTCTCAATTGTTTTAATGTTTTCCTTTAACACTTTCCTTGTAAATATTTAAGCTAATCTAATAGTTTGCAAATAGATGAATACGGGAAAATTACAAATATACAGGCTCCTACAGTGATAATAATGGGCAGCAAACTTCTCTATTCTTTATTTAATGTAAGATCATTTAGCCTAAACGTATGTCTTCGTATCTATATTGTACTTAAACTCAAACAGTATTTGACAGACGAAGAGCTCCGCAGCACCTGCCGCGTCACGCAGAAACTGCGCATCTCCACACTGAAGATGAGAAGCCCTGACCGGGATCAAATCAAAGCTTACCTGCTGCCAGACACACCGGCAACAGCACCCTGAAGATCAGACCACACACCACCTCAGAAGCCATCTCTCTCAATTGTGAAGGACAAACTGCAGCATCCAGCGGCCAGATATCCTGAACCCGGGACGGGACGGCATCCTCCGAGCGCCTTTACACAGGGTCCTCCATGCGTCCTGCGTGAAAACTTCCAGATAAGGTCTCCTTTTGTCTTAAAAAAAAAAGTGCTTTATGTGTGTCTCGAGTGGGTGGAAGTGTCTAAATCTAACTCATGCTGATATGGAGATGTGGTGTTGGTTTGTGCAAAGTCCCGGTTTTCTCCAGCGCGCATCAGGCTCTCCAGCGGCGCCTTTGCGCCAGAGCGCGCGCGCGGAATGCGTCCGAAAAACCGCGTGAATCCTTGAAAGAATATCAAAATGACTTCGTATCCTGTGAAGCAGAGCGAATGAAACTGATTCAAGTTCTTTAAGGCTAAATAAAGCGTCCCTTAGTCACCTAAAGTCACTCATGTAGGTGGGCTGGATGACTTCCTCACTTCATCTCCACACAGCGTCTCTGAATGCCACAGGCATTCCGGTCATTGACAAACGCCCTTTCCTGAGTGATGGAGCGCCGGGCCAATCAGAGGCTGCGGGGGGCGGGGCCTGCGAACCCCGAGGGACGCTCCATTTGACTGCTGTTTTACTAGGAACTCATCATCATTACAACGGGGCTTCTAGAAAAGATTTTATCACAAGTCATGTACTATTTTCTATAGCTGACTAAGCCAACTGAGAAAAAATATGAGCCAGTCGAATAAATGGATTAATAGTCACATATACCATCATTTGACATATTATTTCACCCCAAAAAAGGTTACAAGTTAAAGACAGAATGGAACTGAGGAGAATTTAGTTTTTAACTTAAGAAAAATGGTTAACAAATATAAATTTGTAACATTAATACTTATTTTCAGTCCTCAAATTTGACTGTCAGAGCTCCACAAGCATAGGTTTGGTAAGCTTTTTATTCTTTTTTTTTCTTTAGTAAGGATTAAAAAAGTGACACTAAATTCATTTATGGTGCAACAAAGATTCCAATTTTAAAGAAATGTTGATCTTTTGAACTTTATAAAACTTTATAAAATGCATCAGTTTCTACAAAAGTATGAAACAGCACACCTGATTTCAACATTGATGATCAGAAATGTTTCTTGAGCAGCAAACCAGCACATCAGAGTCATTTCTGAAGGATCGTGTTATTATATAATTTTATTATATATAGAATTTATTATTTTATTGTAAATTAAACTGTATTAATATTGTATAATAATACTGTATTATACTGTATGTCTCTGTAAACAGAAGAGACTGTTTTCAAAAACAGTTTAAATAATCATTCTGACTCCAAAAATTTTAATAAAAGAATCTTTCAAATACGCCTTTTTACTAGAAAGACTTTTAAAGTAATACTTTTTAACTATTAATCATTTTTATTTTATTTTATTTAGAATATGCTTCATGAAGTATATAAAAAAAACGTTCGTTTTACAGCTAACTTAAAGAGTTTTGATACAGCAATTAAGAAAATTTTGTGAACATAATTTCTAATTTTGTTATGTTATAAAAAACTCTCCATTTTTCCCCAGAACACGGAAGTAAGCCTATGGATGAGGTTTCTGGTTTATTATAGATAAATTACCAGGAGAATAACCATGTGCAGTAAACAGTAAAACTGTCTGCACTACAAACTGTGAGTTCGTAATTAAGATAACACATTAAAATAACATGGTAAGACAAAGCAATTTTCAATATCAAGCAGCAAAACTAACTGTTTTGTAGAGCTAACAATAGCTGGACTCAGATGAGACCGCTGTACTCAGAATTTACAAATGGTGGAGCCCATTTTTTACATCAGGAAAAAGGTGGATAGTGAGCCGTCTTGTCTACATAGTCAGCATCCAAACCATTACTACAATAAAACCTCATGACTGACTGTTCTGACTCAGTACTATGTTCATACAAGAATAAAAGAAGGTACAGAATGCACTGAAACAAACCAGAATGTTGTCAAATGAAATACATTATTATTAAGTGGTGCTCTATAATGTTTTTATTTATTTAAAAAAAAATGAAGTAGTTTCAGCTGCTGTTTGTAAACATGGCCTGAATATCAGCTAAGATTAGATTCCTTCTGAACACTCATATATTTCAACTGAAAATCAGTGCAATAAAGCAGAACAGATGCTTTTATCACTGCCAGTACATCAGAGAAGTAAATTCAGCAAAGACTTAAATAAAATCACTTTTGCATCACATTGTGAAATGCATGAAAAGTCACGCATGAAAACAACTAGTTTGGCAATTTGCAATTACAGTTTACTCTGATTTAAAGATGATGTGGATGGATTTGTTCACTTCAATCATTATTCAAGTGACCTGTATCTTAAAAGATACATTTTCAATATATTAAATGTGAAATGTGTACTATAAAAATGATGCAACATTAAAGGGATAGTTTACCCAAAAATTACAATTTTGTCATTAATTTTTTTTGATGACATCAGAGAGGCATCTGTCCCTCCACAGACAGCAACACAACTGAAATGATCGCAGATCCAGAAACATAGTAAAAACACAGGTAAAACAGTCCATGTGACATCAGTGGATCAACTACACTATTGTGATGCTATTAGAATACTTTTTTGTGCAAAGAAAACAAAAATAACATCATATACTCAACCCTTCTTCTCCTGTGAGTTAAAGAGCATCACTGCACTTTCCTCTAGATGTAAAGAACCGCAGATTATATTCATGCGCGTGCTTTCACCCGGATGTAAACAATCCTGATTACGTTGTCAAATACGTTAAAGCTTGTGTATGTGGTGCGTTCACAAATATGTGAATTAGTAAAAAGAATGAGTAAAATAAAGAAATAATTTGCATTAAAAATAACTTTTGAATATTTTGAAGACTTTAAAAGACCCAAAGCTGGACATAAATGATTAAGTAGATAAGTGGACTAAACAACTGAAGTTCATAAAAATTTGCTCAAATTATTCATACATCGTAAATCGATTGCATGGATCATAATAATGTGGTGTTTAGACAGCGTGTTAGTTGCTTTAAAATAACTATGTTTCTGTTGGTTGCTTCTCTCTTAAAACTTATTAACATGGTGCTTAGCATGGTGCTTTATCAAAGGTCTAGAAGCTTTGGTCTGCAGCTAGTTTAACTCCCTGATGTCTGTTCCATCAGAGATCTTCAGCAGCTATTTAAGCACTGCTGCTGTTCCCTTCACATGCAGGTTAGCAGTGGATATGTGATCTAATGCTGCAGGTAAGGCATCAATAATCCATTTGTCTGACATCGTGTTTGTTCATTAATGGTGTTGATTATAGGAGAACTGAGAGCAGGTCTCTTTAAAAACTGCACATCAACTCTCGGGCCCCAGGATGGCATCAAAATTTTAACACAAAGCACTTACACCGGATCAAACTTCCTGGATGTTTAATTCCTTGGCTTTCGTAAGTAGCTAATAATAGAATAATGTCTATAATCCATATACTTAGTGGTCTGCATGCACATTTATTAGCCCTTACATATACACACAGACAATTAGAGATGAAATATTAAGCATAAATATTTAAACTAGCAGTACCTTCATGATGAAGATGCTGAAGCAAACATCAACAAGCTGCTTTTACAACTTTAAACATGCTGTGTGTGGACAATCCTGACTGACAGGGTTCAGAAAACTCCAGGAAGAATGAGTTAAACCACTTTTTAGTTCAGACAGAGTCATAATCTTGAGTACTGGTAAATATAAAAAATTGTTTACCTGAAAAGGTTCAAATTAAATGGAAACAAACTAAATCCATTTTTTGATACAAGTAATTGGCAAATATTACATTACTCAAAAATACCAAATGTTCAAAAATATGTATGAATAAAAACGTTTTTCAACTGTTTTTATCAAGTCCAACTTTTAAAAGTTCATGTTTCCACTGTAATTTAATGCATCCTTGCTGAATAAAAGTATTTTTTCTTAAAAAAAACTAAACAAAAAAATAAACAGGTATGTATAGTGTATATTAATCAAAGCTTCAATAATCTTCCCTAAACGTTTATCTATTTTATTATAATCATATACTAAACACTAAAATAGACATTTTCATCTTTACAGAATTTCTCAACAAACCAATTTGCCAAAGTCTCTCCTCTTTCAAAGTGTCTTCAGTAAAGCAAAAGATGAACAATCACGCCTAAGTGGCTTGCAGCTAATCAATACTGAGCGAAAGGAAGTGATTGATCAATATCTATTGTTTTTATGATTGTTCTTTAAGGGTGGAGTCTCCATGACAAACAGATATCAGGAAACATTCACTTTCTATCCATAATTCATCAGAGAGAGCGAGTTAAACCTAAAGAAAATTATTTTCTGATGGTGGTCCAGCCCAGAACATGGGTGGAGATCATTTCCAATATCCACCGACATTTCAATTATGCATAAACATAAGCGTGATTGATTACACAGGTCTCGTTTAATGCCCAGCAAACGTTTGTTTGATTGTCCATCAGGAAACCCAACTGCATGCTGATTGATGTTTTGATCATAAAGCGACGCCAGGGGATGTTGCACTCTTTTGCTTAGCATCGACCGTAAACTAATTTTCTACAGTCACAGGAATATATAATAAAACTGCAATATTTGTGACTGGCATAAATCCATGTGCAGAGCACCTGACTTACGAAATCCATTAAGAGCCATTTATAGAAGCTTAACAAGTTTGCCTGAATCACAGCTGATTTAGAACTAGATGAATCTGAAATTAAATTACAGTTTGGCTTCTAGATATCAGTGCAAAACAAGTCTCACAGACACTTAGGATGACTTCTTTTAATTTGGACCTTTAAATAGCATTGGAATCACCTACTGTAGCAACATCAGAACAGTGTTATACTGTAGATGACATTAGCCTTTTAAAAAAAGTTCCCTTTATCAACAGCAATTGATCTGCTTATTGAAAAGTAGTAGCGAGTTGAAAACCACTCCAAGACCCCCAACTTTATCTTGTACATTCAACCACAGAGGACCGAACTGAGAAGCCAGGCTAGATAACATAATATTCGCTATATTTCTAAAAAAAAAAAAAAAACTAAAAAGGTAAGGCTCAGGGGAAGCATGTTTAATGAAATTAAAAGGGGCCCAAAATTGACCCTTGTGGTAACACCACAATGTAATTGAACTGCAGTAGAGGAAAATTTACCCAAATTTACAGAGAACCAGAGAAAATAAAAGGAGGGCAGTTTCTTAAAGATGTTTAAAGATGACCAGTGAACCTGAATCTATGGACAGCAAAAAAATATATAATCCGAAGGATAATAATGCAAATTCAAGGCAATGCAATTGCTGGTGCTTAAGTGTTAATGCATTTAAAATTAAAATCATAAAATATATATAAAAAAACAAAACAGTAAACATCAAAGCATCAACCCTAGTAACCACATAGCATCAAAACAGGGTTGTATAAACAATAACTGTAATAAAATAACTGTAATAAAATAAAAAAATGATAATGTTATGATTTGGTTTGTGACATCACCACAAACCCTCAGACTGTCATCCGGACTACATTTCCCAGCAACCATTGCACATCTATCACACCACTATCTAATCACACACCTGGACTAATCAAACACCTGCTACTCATCACCACACCCACACACTCATTGAGACTCAGCATAAAAGCCAGATTTTCTCACCAGCTCACCACAAAGCCTTGACTGGCCTAGCTGTCATTTCTGAGCGTCTCGAGTTTGTTTTCCTCGTTAAACCTTGGACTGTTTATTCCGTTTTCTGATTGTTCTCTGCCTGGCTTACAATTGAGGACTGTGTGTCGCAATTCTGAGGGCTTGTGCATCAGGTCCCATTTAACGAAAGCTTTTTAAAAACAGTCTCAGCTGAAGTTAACGGACAAGATGGCCACCGCTCCAGAGCCCTAGCCACTAAACAAAATGGTTGCCGCCCCTGAGCTACTGCACAAGATGGCCGTCATCCCTGAGCCCCACTCACATTCCAAGATGGTCACCAACCCAGAGTCACAGTCACAGCCCAAGATGGCCGCCATTCTAGAACCCCAGCCGCTACACAATATGGTGGTCGCCACTGGGTGACTGCACAAAATGCCCTTCCTTCCTGAGCCCCATTTACAGTCCAAGATGGTCATCAACCCAGAGCCCCAGAGTTTATGATTGGGGTTGGAGCTAAACTCTGCAGAACACCGGCCCTCCAGGACAGAATTTCCCTACCCCTGCCCTAGAGGTTCCGCTAGGGGTTACACGACCCTCTGAGATGTCGACATGGGTCGTAGACTCTCCGGAGGTTCCGCTGGAGGCTGCACGACCTTTAGGTCCGTTAGTTCAGGTCATTGAACCCTTACCTTGCCCAGTTCCCTGCGGACCCCGTTCCGCAGTCACGGCCACGAGAGCCGTTCCCCAGCTTAGTTCCCGAGTCACGGCCAGGACAGTCGTTCCCCAGTCCAGTCCCCGATTCACGCCCTGTTTCAGCCATAGGGCCTCTTGCCCTGTCCTGTGACAGTTATTGAAATTATGGAGTCGGCAATCCGCCATGCCATAACCATGGAGACTGTTCTCAAGCTCTCATCCAACCCTGTTTAGGCCACGGAGGCCATCGTAGAAACTATTGTCTAGCCCTGTTCAGACCATGGAGGCCATTTTCGAACTATCGCCCAGCCCTGTCCAGGCCATAAAGGCCATTCTCGAACCCTCGTGATGCCCTGTTCCACCCACAGTAACCACCCTTGAACTCCCATCCTGCCCTGTACCCACCACGGAGGCCACCTGCGACTTTGCAACCGGCACTGTCCCGGCTAAGGAGACCATCATTAATCACTCTGTGCTCTCTTTCACAGCCATGTCTGCTCGGCCTGGGTTTCCTACGCCACTCTGGTGGGTTCCTGTTCTACCTGTTCCATCATGGAGGATCTCTGATTTACCTGCTACGCCTTGGTCCACCTACGAGATTGAAGCATTTACTGTCTCGGTAAAGAGGCCATAATTAACCTCTCAGTGTGCTCCATTCCAGTCCCGTTGACTCCACCCTGGTGGGTGTCCCTGTCACCTGTTTCGCCCTGGAGGGAACCCCTGTCGCCTGTTCCGTCCTGGAGGGCACCCCTGTCGCCTGATCCGCCCTGGAAGGTACCCCTGTCGCCTGTTTCGCCCTGGAGGGCACCCCTGTCACCCTGTCGCCTGTTCCGCCCTGGAGGGCACCCCTGTCGCCTTTTCCAACCTGAGAGGGGGTCTTTATTGTCTGCTCCGCCATGGAGGGCTTCTCTGGTGTCTACTCCACCCTAGAGGGTGTCTCTGCCGCCTGCTCCGTCCCAGAGGGTGTCTGTACTGCTTGCTCCGCTCCGGTGGGCATCTCTACCGCCTGCTCCACCCTGAAGGCTGTCTTTATCGTCTTCTCCACGGTCCAGGTCTATCACCATATGCATTTGGTCCTCCAACATCCCCCATCACACACAACTGGGCTAATCAAACACCTGTTACTTATCACCACACACTCCCCACACCCACACACTCATTAACATGATGTACTAAAATGACTACAATAAAAAATGTATTTGATAAAATGAACAACTATATGGCAAGTACACTTGGGGCCGGTTTCCCGAACAGGGTTTAAGACTAAAATAAATTTTAAGAGCTGTCTAAACTGGAAAAGGCTTGCACTGAGATATCTTAAAATACATCATTGCCATTGTTTGGTCTTAATGTGCTTACAGATAATGCACTGTGACTTCGGACACCAAATGGACCCGACATTATATCTTTTTTACACACTTCCTGTTAAAGAAAACAAGCTAGTAAAAACACCACAACTGGGAGTAATACTAATGGATTAATCTGTGCTGCTCAACCAATCACAGCATGTATGTGTAAAAGTGATGTCACATGACCCTGCTGCTTCAGTGCTCTTATGTAATTGTGCAGCTTTACATTAGGTGTGGTGTTCCAGGTATCACTTTCTTCAGAACATCACCATCCTCATCCTCATTAGAGCCCTAAAACATTGATGATAACCTCTTAACCACCAACCACCATCTACCTTTAAAGCTCTGCATTATTAACGACTCTTTAGCCATCTATACAGTTAGAATTAGCGTTTGGGAGCCGACTGATGCTTTTAAGATTCAAAGTTCATTTGTCACGTGTCCAACAAGGAAGACAAATGTTGGAATCTATGACATATAGCGTTACTGTGAATAAGAGATTGATAGATACACAAATACTATAGAAAATGCATTGAGAAATCTATAAAATACAAACAAATTGAATTGATATGACTTTAAAAATAATAATCATTCACAAAAAGTCAGCAAAGGTTATCAGAAAAATTACTTAAATATGGTCACAACATTTCATAAAATATGGGAGGATAGGTTAGTGTCTGCATAGATTTTATGGCAGTATAGCTTATTAATTAATTCAATATTAATATATCAACATGTGTGAATTACTAAATTATGTCTTACATAAAATATAATAATATACAGATAAACATATGCATGATAAACATGCATGCACTAAAAAAGAAAAGCACATGACTTGAACAAAAAGATGCTCTGGAAATGTCAGACTCAAAACTTAACTTACGTACATCCATACATAAATATAAAAATACAGGCATTCTCTTGGCAAATTAATATATATATATATATATATATATATATATATATATATATATTTAAAAAAAAAAAATATATATATATATATTTTTTTTTTTT
>JAUCMS010000142.1:108439-134616 GCA_032357445.1 Enteromius radiatus | reverse complement strand
CTTGGCAAATTAATATATATATATATATATATATATATATATATATATATATATCTTTAAAAAAAAAAAATATATATATATATATTTTTTTTTTTTCACAGCAAACTAATAATTCCTATGTAACTTATTTAATTGGAAAAATATTATAATTATAACTTACATTGCATTTTTTATATTCTTTATATATGTAATATTCTTTATATAATGTAAAGATTATTGTAAATATTCATAATGTATGTAATTAATTGTATTTATTCACATTATTTATTTGATTTTTTTATCTAAATATCAGAAACTCAAGACTTGAGAAAATACACATGCATGCTATACATACTGCAAAAAAAGAGAGAGTGTTTTAGTATGATGTTATAAACAAACTCTTTACTACTGACTGCAGGGGTCTCACGGATCTTTTTCCTTCCGATTCATTTAAAAGACCACTATCAGATCTTTAATCTTGTCAATTTGCATTCAGGTCATCATAAACCTACACATGACAGTGGAAAAGCTCTCATCTCTTTGATAGAGTCAGGAGATACACATGAATTGAAGTGAGAGGATATGATGAAGTGCAGGTGGAAGCGAGAGAACGACGTCAAATTGAATCACATGGCAATCTGAGTCCACACAGTCTGCTGAGTGGACAAACTCTGATCATTAAACAACTTCCCACACTTATGAGTACTGACCATAATTTCATTACATAAAAGTTAGATCAAGACGATGGATGCAAACTTCCTGTTAAGAAACTCCAAACACGCGTCATGATGAACCTCTCACTGACTTACATTCTGTTTAAGAAAGTAATTAGGCTAGTTAAAAGATTTCAAAGATTTAATTACTTATAATCACTTTATAAAAATGTATTATTAAATTATTTTGTGTTTATAATTTCTCACAAAAGTCTTTTAAAGAAGTTTTGCTGTATTTTGGCATTTGATGATTGAAGATTATTTAATATTTTTAAAAAATGTTTTATTAATTGAATTTTTTTTTTTATATTTGTTTACAAATTTAAACCATTTAAAATGTAACTTTTATAAACCCAGTTTTGGCATAATCTCAGTGTGCATCCACTATCCTGTTAAACTTAAATAAATAAATAAATAAAATACGATTAATTTTAGTTTTTTTAACATTTTTAAATATTTTTTCATACGTTATATTAAGATTATTAACATCTATAAACCTACTTTTTACATTAACCTTTGTATATGTACTGTCTTGTTAAACTAAAAATGTAAAAAAAGTTTATTATATATTTTTATTTTTTTTAATATTATTTAACAATTATTCGAATTTCGAAACATTTCTTTTTACATAAATTCATATAATTTATATTCAAAATCTTAATAAAATATTAAAAACGTGAAAAATAAACCCTAACCATAAATATTAAGATATTAGATAAAACATAATAATTTAATACTGTATACTAAGAAAGAGCCTAAACACTAAAATACTAAAGCGTTTTAGTGGCACCTGCTGGTGAGAATGAATCATTACAACTTCAACTCTTCAAAATAACCCAGTTCTACTACAGTAATCACTAACTTGCCCAAATCAAACAGAGGAATAAAACAGTTATTCTGGATATAAATAAGTTGTGTTTTACAGCATTAAAAAAAAAAAAAAAAAGTTTAAATAGTGACAAATGTATAAAAGTACAAATATGCATATGTTCTTGTATGTAGAAGAGATGACACTCCGGTGCTACAGAGGGCGCTAAAGCTCTATCTAACGCGTCAGACTCCGATGTAAACAATCATCATGGCGTCTGCTGTCTTTTGGGTTTTATTTCTGCTCAGTCTGTTTTTGCACACAAGAGGATTTACTGAAGTTCAGCAACTATCAAATTCATGCTACAAACCAATGAAGGACCTCAGACCATCATTTATTAAGTATGGGAATATGTTGCATATATATTGTTTTTAGTACATATACCACTGTTATACCATGTTATAAGGGCAGGTATCCTCATATCATGGTAATATAATTTGTTTTCACATATACAATAAGACCATATATTTTTTCAATGTACCATTATAGTACCTTTGAACCACAAATAATATTGTTATCCTCTTTTAATTAGTCATGTTACCCCACTGGCAGATTTGTAGAAGTGTAAATTACATTTAAGTGTAAAATACTAAAAACTACAATACTTGTATAAAAATGATGGGTTTGTTTAAAACAAGAAAACTGGCGTTCAGCGGGGTAAGAAAAGTAAACCTAAATTAAATTTAAGAAAAATGTATTTTTGTTCAATACCCTGTTACCTTCATCTTTAACATGAAGAGTAAGAGACAGGGCATTTAGGAGCTTAAGGTAATGAGATGTCAAATCTAAAACTGTATTTATAACCTGATGTCTACACACGTGTCTTCAGATATGATATAATGATATGATGATAATAATAATAATTCATGCATGTTTTAGGACATACCCTCGGCCTCATGAATATGTCAATGTCTCTGATCTCCCCGCCTCCTGGGACTGGCGCAACATTGATGGCAAAAACTATGTGAGCATCACACGTAACCAACACATCCCTCAGTACTGTGGCTCCTGCTGGGCCATGGGCTCCACCAGCGCTCTCGCAGGTCAGACTCGGGACTCTACAGTAGTATAACAGAGTACATAAAAAAACAAGTCCAAACACGTGCACTTTTTCCGTCTTCAATTCAGATCGCATCAACATCAAGAGGAAAGGGGCGTGGCCTTCAGCTTACCTGTCAGTGCAGAACGTGATTGACTGTGGCGGGGCAGGATCATGCTACGGTGGAGATCACATGGGTGTATACGCTTACGCACACGAGCACGGCATTCCTGATGAGACCTGCAATAATTATCAGGCCCGAAATCAAAGTGAGACACCAAAATCTGCAATGACATGACATGAGAAAAGTCAGAATTGCAACTCAGTTAGATCTGTGAGATATATACCATACAAAAAAAGACAGAAATGAGAGACGCAATCTCACAATTGTAATTAAAAAAAAAAAATGCAAGGTATAAATTAATTCATCTAAAAAATCCAGAGTTGTGATGTTCAAACTTGCATATCTGAGAAAGAATGTAAACGCAACAAAATGAATAAACTCATAATTGTGAGAAAAAAGTTTACAAGATTAAAATGACCTGTTGTTTATTCTATTATTCTAATAAAAAAAAGAGAGAGAGCTCAGAATTACAGAAAAACACACACGTACTGTGAGATATGAAATGACACAATTGCCTTGATCATTTATTTCATGGAAACAGGGTTTCATAAAAATGTTTTCATTGCTGTATGAGCGAAGTTTAAGTACATTGTGAGTTATATCTTATTCTTCTTCTCTGGTTTTTCTTTCTTTCCTCTGTAGAGTGTGACTCGTTTAATCAGTGTGGCACATGCTCTTTCTTTGGTTCCTGTTCTATAATTAAAAACTACACTGTGTGGAAAGTTGGAGACTATGGAGACGTCTCAGGACGAGATCACATGAAGGCTGAGATCTACAAAAATGGACCGATCAGGCAGGTTCTACAGACCATATTTTGAGCTGAATATATATTAAAACAGTCTACAAATCTAGGGCCTTAATGGCAGCAAAATCAATATGATGCAAATTACAAAAAATATATATTCGTCTATAGTTTATTACCAGTGGGCTGTTTAGAGCAGGGTTATTATAGTTAACTACAAAAATGGTTATTTGACATAAAATAAACTTTAAAACAAGTATAGAAAAGTGCATTGCATTTATTTTGTTCTGATAAGTTTTTGATTTAGTAAAATAACTAAACGTGAAATAAAAGTGATCGTTTTGATAATAACGGTGTTTCAGGAGGAGGGCTGGCCGAATTAATTAATCGCAGCTGTTTCTCATCCCGCAATCAAGTTCACCCAATCACAGCTAACCTACTCGCTATAAATTCCTCCGTTCCTCTCTCATCCGCATCTCGCTTTTGCAAAATCCTCCTCCTTCCCATCCTCCTCCACTCAGCCAACCTTCTCCTCCGGGCGGCACCGAACCCTCGCTAGGGCTCAGGCCTTTAGGGTTCGGAACCTGCCGTTCTCCCGGCTCGCTCCCCGGACAGCTCGCCAAATTTGCTTTTATATTATAGCATCTCTCATTTTCCTTGCATTAATGAGAAAGCGCGAACTAGTGAAACATCTATATAAACATTAAAAAAGATAAAAACACAAACCTTTAACCGAAATTAAATGAAAACAGAAACTTTACAAATAAAAAACTAATTCAGAATTGTAATAAAAATAAGTGATATTAAAATAACAGCAGTTTACAGCTATTTGAGTCAGATTTCAGCTGGGTTTTGTCAGTACTTCTGAACTTTGCAGCGGTGTCAGAACGGTTTCTCTGTGTTGTAGCTGTGCAATAATGGCCACTGAAGGCCTGGAGGCGTATGATGGAGGGGTTTTTGCTGAATTTCACATTCTATCGGTGCCGAATCACATCATCTCAGTGGCAGGCTGGGGCGTCACAGACGACGGGACCGAATACTGGATCGTCAGAAACTCCTGGGGCGAGTTCTGGGTCAGTAGAGTTACTTAAAAGAGCTTTGCTCTGGTCTGTTCAGCTTTACAATAATCACATCAGACCAATGGATTCAAGAAGAAAACAAGTAATGAAACGCATTAAAGGAGTAATTTATCATGAAAATGATGTCATTTACTCTCAGCCTCGTTTGGTGTGTTTCAGCTTTGAGTTGCTGTCGCTGTGATGAAACGGTTTGTCTTGTGTTTTATAGGGAGAGTCAGGATGGGCCAGGATTGTCACCAGTGCCTATAAAGGAGGGAAAGGACACTGGTACAATGTCGCTATCGAGCACTCCTGTGCATACGGAGACCCAGTCGTTATATAGATCAGGAGGAGCAGGCCTGACCTGGGAGCACATAGCTAAGAAATCTCATCTAATCCTTCTGGGTGTAAATAATTGTTGTCATATCAAATATGGGAGTTGTGTCACATTGCAAGCAGTAGAGTGAGAGTGGAAATTAGTGATGATCGTACACAATTAAGTGATACTTGATTATTTTATTAAAATCCACCGTGTAAAATTTGCCAAACACTACAAGTTTTAACTTTAATGAAATGTTGAAATATTGCACTTTACTAGATCACCAGAACAACATGAAACCTCCTTTCTGAAATCAGTTCTGTATTTTTAGCTTCGTAGCAATTGAATAGTTTTTTCTCTTTTGTCTCTTTTAGTCAGTGAGTGAATATCTCTAAGCTGCTATAAAACGTGCCATGTTTTTTTCTCAAAAATGAGAATTGTGTCATCATTTACTAATCCACATTTTCTTCCAAACTATGCTTTTATTATTTTTTCTGTTTAACACAAACAAAGATTTTCTGAAGAATGTTGGTAACCAAACAGTTGATGGTAGCCAATGTACAACAATGGTGACAATGTACAAATCACAAAGCATGTAAATACATGGATGTATGCATTCGGTTAAATGCTATTGTAATTTGGGTCGAAGCTCAATTTGGGACTCCTGCTGTAAAATGTATAGAGAAAATAAATAAATATACAGTAAAATAAATGTAAACCATTTTTACATCGAAATAGTATTTGTTGTATCACCTTTTATTTTAGTCATTGTGTTCACACAAGATGATTTCCACAGTGATGAGAATTTAACTAGAATCATAAGAATAATGACAATTACTAACAATAATTATAATGTAATAAGAATAATTGAAAGGCTAATATGTGGACATGAAGCCATTACAGTCACGAACATTTATGGAGAAAAACACCTTTAATAAATATTATTATTATAATCATGCATTAGTATTATTTCGTTATTATTGCTATTATTTATTTAGAATTTCGTTACACATTATACACATGGTAGCCAAGGCAAAACATTTAGTATTGTGCATATTTATTATCTTTATTAATTTATGATCTGGTCTTATTGTAACATAATAGTAATTTCATTTATTTTTTGTTTGTTTTTATTTCATTTATAGATTATTATTATTATTGTTATTGAAGGAGACGTTAAAATTACTGCCATGAATTCCTTTAAGGTCATTTCTACATGGCATATGTTTGTACGTGATGCCTGTAGAAACGGGTGACCGTTAGCTTTCTCTCTCGTCTGGGCTTAGCAACAGCACTAGCAGACGCTGCATTGGTCAGAACTCAGTAAGGAAGCCCTGCAGTTCGCTCCATCTCCTGTCAGTCAAACAGAACACGAACCAAGACATGGTTCCCGGCTCCAGGAGAAAACAAGGGCACTGGGCTGGATAATTACCCAGCCGTGAGGATGCTGAGAGGCGCAGTCACCGCGGATCAGCTCAGGATGCCACTGGATCGCGTTTATTAAGCTCTCTGCACCTGAAGGCATCGCTTGCTTTAATTCGATTTCAGATGGCGTAAATCTAGATTAGAATGAAGATGCCAAACATCTCTCATCTGCTCTGCAGAATCCGATTAAATGGCATTAGCGGGTTGAACTGACAGATTAGCGCTATTATAATTGCTTTCATTGTTTTTAAGATTATACCTTTTTTTTTTTTTTTTTTTTTTTCAAAGATTGGTACATCTTTTATTGCGCTTGCAAATCCGTTTCGTCTAGCAGCCTTCGATCCAGGTAAGAATCATGTTTCAAAATCATACTAATATGCATATGCATAATGTAAGGTTGCGTACTATGTTGATGTCTCTGTGATGTAGTATGTAGTATGCAGTGTTGTTTTGCAAACCTGCATCTCTGCTACATGCGTTGCGCAGCAACCAATCAATCAATGCCATCGATGTGTTCACAAGTGTTTCACATGATGAAACCATGGCGACCTGCTCTGTGGGATGCAAGAAGACAGTAACCGTGTTTGCAAAAATATAAATTTTGCATTGATGCATTGCAGTGCATCACATATTAAATCCATCTGTTCATCCTTACTTAAATGCATTTGCATTCTAAGCCTTTTTCATTAACAGTATAGTTTAAGTCATGTGGGGTTGAATGGGACTGTACATATTGTTCCTAATGTAGGTTACTAAGCACCGTACTGTACAGCGGTCTGCCTACACACTCTAATTCTGCATTGCAGACTGAACGATGACACACCAAAACACACTCCCACTCGGTAAATGTAGGGCAATGCATGCAAGAGTTTGCTTGGGATTTCATGCACAAATTATTTTTTTATATCAAATACTTTGCCATCATTGTGCAGTAGCAAGATTTAGATCAAATAAATCGATAAGTTGTTATTCCAATGATATTTGGCAGTTTATGCCAAAGCATATCTGACTTAAAGAAATGGACTTAACAAATTGATTATTGCAATAAGAGTTCCTGGTAAAATGCAAACCACTTCATATAGATATTTCTCCTTAAATAATTGAATATATTATTAGAAAGAACTGACTTTAATAAAACACATTCTGAGATATGGGCTTAATCTATAGATTAGGGGCTCTTGTAGCTTTGAGTGGGTTTCTGTTTTAAAGGAACAGTTCACCCAGAAATTTAAAATTAGTCTTAGACTATTAAATATGTAGATGTGAAGAAATGTATCACTTGCCGTCAGAATGAGAGTCCTTCACAATAATCCACAGCACTCCAGTCCATCAGTTAACATATGCAGAATTGAAAAGCTACATATTTGTAAAAAAAAACGTCAAGCTGTTTTAACTTTGAGCTATTTTAACATTAAACACTGCTTTCAGCTAAAGCACAACATTGCTTTCTCCAGTGAAAAAAGTCATCTCGTCTGAATCAAAAGAGAACGAAGCACAAATTAAGCAAGTTCCAAGTTGAAGAAAAAGATTTTTCACTTCACAAGACATTAATCACTGGACTGGTGTCTGTGTAGATTATTGTGATGTTTTGTTCTGACGGCACCCATTCACTGCAGTGCAAGCGATGTAATGCTACATTTCTCCAAATCTGTTTTGATGAAGAAACAAACTCATCTACTGTACATCGGATGACCTAAGGATGAATCCATGTCATTTTAGTGGCGGAAACAATTACTTCAATGCTTTTATTTTTCCAGCTGCAAAAAAAGAGTATAGTGTAGCACAGTGAAATAGAGGAGATTTCCTCTCTCCGTGAATAATTCTTTTGATTCTGTACTTGTCTCTCTCTCTCTGTGCATCTAATTAGCGTTCCTGTGGAGATGTGCTAAACAGCACCTGATGCAGGAGAATCATTAGCTAATTAGCAGCACTGATCTTCTCCTCCCTGTCTCCAAATCACTCACTGTTGCATCAGAATTTAAACTTACTGTCAGTTTTGCCTTCAGTGGTTCAGCCAATTATGAAAAATCTGCTCACCCTCAAAACACTTTTACTTCTGCAGCTCCTCCTCCTCCTCGTCTTTCATGGTGTTGTCTGTTCCTCACACAAAGCTTCTGTACAACTAAAGACTGAGGAATCAAGCTGAATTTTACTGCAGATTAATTAGCAAATATTTGGCCATTTTGAGATGATACATTAACCGATAACCCAATTTACAGGAAATGTCAGTTTTCAGATTTTCTAATCAATCATGTTGAGTTAAAACCATTTAGACCTGGCGACTGAAAAATGAATCATGTGTCCCTGTGTTTGACCGACAGAAGTTCTGGGACATTAAACTGAGCTCTAACCTGATTGCATAACATCTAGAGATTTCCTCTGGCAGAATCAGCCCGCGGCATTGATTTTCCTCTGTAGGTGCTGAAGTTGACACTTTCCTCGCTGCAGATGCCAGGCCAATTGTATCGCTCCAGCAAAAAACAGCAATTCCTAGAGGATTTCGGAAGGTCTTTATATTCGCAAGAAAGTCTTAAAATCTAATCAAAAAGCTAATACTGTAAATGACCCCAAACAGTATTAGGACACTTAAAAAGCCAGAATGTCATCGCATTCGATACAAAAGATCAAAGAGTGTCTGCATCTCAAATCTTTCACGTTCTTCACCATTTGAATCAAATGTTTTGGTGATTTTTAGTGGACATATGAAGTTCAGCTCTCACGATTTGATATTTTGTTATACACGCGACAATAACGGTAAGGTATTTTAAGGAGACCACTGTATATGACCTCTACGACTAATTGCAGTTTTGCATTAGGAAGCAGAAAACAGCTAGATATGTTTTGCAGCAGCTCTACATTTGATTAATAATACATCAGCACTAAAACCCTTCTCGCATTCGTTCTGAATAATGTAAGATGAGTAATCTGAAAAATGGAGCAGGAGAAGGGCCAGCGAGGACAGAGAAGGAGTTAACCGTGACTAATCCTGCGTGTGTTTGCTGGGGTCTGTCATAAGCGTGTCACTTCCTCCATCAAAGCTGCTGTCTGTGGACTGATAAGACAAGGAAAACACTTCAGAAGAGCTAGACAGAGAAGATCGCAGTCAATATATTAGCAAGGACCACAGAAAATCAAATACACTGAAAACAATTTGGTGTAGAAACTATTTTCTTTTAGAATTGCTCAATTTCATAATTATGAAGAAACATCATGCAACACATTTAATTAAGCATATTTATTTTTTGTAAAACATACTACATTAAAATACAGTAAATGCAGACCTAGCCATCCAAATGTAGATATGTTTATTGTTTATATTAAATTGTATTGCAATATGGCAGCTACAATGTCTTTCTGTGCATGTGAACATAGCTTATTAAATTGCAATTAGTGCTGTCAAATGATTGATACAAAAAAGTTTGTTTACATAATATATGTGTGTGTGTTCTGTGTTTATTATGTGTATATAAACACACACATGTACAGTAAATATTTAGAAAATAGTTACATGTTTATGTTTACATATTATAAATAAATGTATTTGATATATACACAACATTTTCTGGAATATATGCATGCATGTGTGTGTACACATAATGAATATACACAGTGCACATACATATATTATGTAAACAAAAGCTTGTTTTGGATGCGTTAATCATTTGACAGCACTAATTGCAATATAAAGTAAAATGCCTGTTCATCTTTATATTTAAATGTTTAAATTAGATTTTTTTTTTTTGCAACAGAAAATAATTATATAAATTTGTATTATATTTGCAATTATGCGGCAGATAATTTCACTCAATAGAAAATAAAGCAACATATTAGAAGGATTTTCATTTGTAATCAGCGACTACTTGCTTCTGGCCTGTTTGTTATTTCATGAGTCGTGGTGCACAGAAATCGTGTTCATACTAATAATTCAGCTCAGGGTATATGTACGTCATATATCCAGGATGCATCCAACGCATCCTGAGCTTCTGTTTTGATGTCTCATTGCTCTCGGAGTGAATATATATTGCATCCAGCAGGCACAGAAATCGACCTCTGTAAACATTCACTAGCTTTAGCATTCAGCAATCAGACGGATGCATTCATTTATATGAAGGTATCGCATTTTATACATGCTGTTTTCTCCATTAGTACCCAAGGGAAGCATGCTGGAGGAACCCGGGCTATTTTTATATCCTTGTCTAGGTCACAATGTGAATCATCTTCTCTACTAGGATGCCGTTGGCAAGATCTAGGCGACATGCAGCACACTCCGTTCCCATTGTAACCTGCTTTTACTGTTATTTGCACGAGTGAGTGTTTGTGCATTTTTAGATAGACCTAAATACTTGCTTCCATTGTGTCTCACACTCCTGGAGGAATTGATTTGATTGGAGCGTACACTCTTAAAAGGAATAGTACCCACAAAATGAAAATATGCTGAAAATGTACTCACCCCTTAGACCATCCAAGATGTTTTTTCATACAAACACGTTTGGAGAAATGTAGCGTTCCATCACTCGCTTACTATTGGATGCACTGCAGCGAATGGGTGCCGTCAGAATGAGAGCTGATGAAAACATAAAAATAAATAAATAAATATAACACAAGTAATATACATAATGCACAAGTCACATGTTTGTAAGAAACTATGTCTAAAATCTATCCATAATATTGCTTTATACAGTGAAAACAGCAGGAGAGAAATATGCATGTTTTGTCTTTCTTGGATGACCTGAGGGTTAGGAAATGTTAAAGTGAATCGCAGCTCAGACTATTTGGAGACATTTGACTTTGTTTTGAAACTTTAGATGAGACGTGTGCGTGTACTGGGGTCATTTTCCTACATCTGAGAAGTAGCAGACGCCTCCATTTTCTCTTCATTTAATCTGTCTAGGAGAAACAGTAGGCATTATTTTTGTAATTCTCTTTCCTGTGGGCTTCCGTATCAAAAGTGTCTTTGTGCATGCAGCAGGCTCTCTGGATCTTTCTCTTCAGCGTAGTTTGCATTTTTCATGGTGTCTTTGTGAAAGCCCTGCTGACAGCAGCTGTCATACTGTCGCTCGCAGGAACGGCAATGCAGCGTTTCTTTTGTGCACATCCACACAAAGACCGGAGGGGGTTTGCAATATCCACTGACACTAAATTACACCGCATTAGTGCAACAGGCGCTAAAATGATGTTAGGAAGATTTAAACTGGGTGAAAGTTACTCAGCAGCAGAACAGCATGGAATGCTTTCCTCCTGATCTTGGACATCATCAGTGGTAATGGATTGACCTATTGGTGAACAGTCCCTTCAATTTCAAAGATATAACGATATAACAACAACAAAAAAAAGATTTAGATGCATTGATTTATGGAGAATATTAAGTGTTTCTATGAAAATATTTGTTGAAAAATATGTCAGCCGAAAATTCATTACAGAGTTATTAAAATGATTCGATTTTGATTAAAGTTTATGAAGACAAACATTAATGATAACTGATAAATCAGAAAAAAATAAGGAAATTTTATTGTTCTAAGGCTGAGTATTTTCTGCATGCAACCAAAAAAAATGAAATACAATAATTCTAAATAACCTCTAAAAGTAATGATAAATCCAAAAGGTAAAACATTTAAAGGATTTACTCTACTGCTTCAGATATTAAGCATTACAACAATAGAAATGATTACAGTTTGGTATAATTGGTATTTGTTTTTTATGTAATGAGCAGTTGCTACACTGGACAAATCAAATCAATCTCTTTTTGTCTTAACTGTAGAAATGTATCAAAAGTTAAATGAGTTTATACATAATAAAAAAAGAAAATTGATAAATTGCTCAGAATTTGAGAATTAATATGATGTGATATTGCATGTTCCTTTAGGAATGTTTGTTTATTTGTGCTGGAAAACAAGGCAAACATACTGAGTAAGAAAACCATTGTTAAAGTGTATTTACAATAAGTAGGTTTAATAAGAGGGAAAAAAAAAAAAAAAAGTTTGAGAAGTACTTAAGGATTTTGTCAAGAATTACACTAAGGCCTGGTTTCACAGACAGGGCTCAGACTAAGCCAGGATTAGGCCATTGTTCAAGTATTTTTTATAAACGTGCCTTAGAATAAAAAAACAAACATTTGGGGTCCATCTAGAGACAAAACAAACGAATAGTTCACTTTCAGATCAAAAAATGACAAATAATGTATTCACACCTTGTCATCCAAGATGTTCATGTCTTTCTTTCTTCAGTCGTAGAAAGATGGGAGTTGTCTTGAACCGGAAAACACAGAGTTCATGCAGGGCTAGACAAGTGCATGAGATTTTTTTTTAACCGATTGTTTCGCTAAGACCCTTCTTCCTCACCTGAGATCATTGAAAGCATTTAAACTGCGTTTTGGAAGTTCAAACTTGGAGGCACCATAGAAGTCCATTGTATGGAGAGAAAAGGTTTTCCTCAAGAAACATTAGTCTAAGCAGACTGTGTGTATCTGTATGTCTTCAGGTAAACCAGCGCCATGTTGACCAGCATCACCGAGAGCATCTTCTGCTGCCTGATGGGAAAGACGACCAGCATGGTGCTGCCGGTCGAATCATCCGACGGCAAGCCTGCAGACGGCTTCGAGTTCGTGGAGGTGAAGCCGGGTCGTGTGCTGCGCGTGCGCCACATCCTACCCGAGCGGCCTGCAGCCACAGAAGCGCAGCCAGAAGCGGGCGGCAGCGTCCACTGCAAGCGCAAGATCACGGTGTACCGCAACGGCCAGCTGGTAATCGAGAACCTGGGAGACGTGCTCCACTCTGAGATCCTGCATTGCCAGAACGGAGACGTGGAGCAGTGCAGCACAGTGGAGGTGGAGCTGTCCGATTACACCACCGCCCCCTCGTCCCCGGATCCCAAACCCGCTCCACCGCTTCCCGTCTCGGACCAGCAGAAACCAGCTCCTCCGCCCAGACGCCGGCGGCGGAGACCCAAGCGCACTGTGCTGATCGATACGGAGCGCTGCATCAGCAGCTGTAAGGGCACGCACGGAGACGTGGCGCTCTTCTTCATCCACGGTGTGGGCGGCTCGCTGGACATCTGGGGGAGTCAGCTGGATTTCTTTTCGCGACTGGGTTATGAGGTCATCGCTCCGGATTTGGCGGGACATGGTGCCAGCACTGCCCCTCAGATAGCGGCAGCCTACACCTTCTACGCCCTCGCCGAGGACCTGCGTGCCATATTTAAGAGATACGCCAGAAAACGGAACATCCTCATTGGTCACTCCTACGGGTAAACATCGCGATTCTGCTCAATGCTTGTTTTTTTGCATTATATACTATCAGCCACACTTACAGCAAATAAAGGAAAACAAGAGAAATGTGACCCAATTTAGAGCTTCAACAATAATCTTAAATATTTGCACATTTTAAAAAAATATCCAAAGGACACAAAGGCTTTCTTGAGTGTTAAACATTTCTGTGAAACAAAATTTTGGCCTAGATAGAATAATAGATAGAACAACAGCATATAAACGAAGAGAAATGTGTAGTCAAGCTCACAGAAGACTGTCACTGTTTTGTTTCTGTGCAGGGTGTCGTTCTGTACGTTCCTGGCACACGAGTATCCGGAGCAGGTGCACAAGGTGGTGATGATCAACGGAGGCGGCCCCACGGCCCTGGAGCCCAGCCTGTGCTCCATCTTTCAGCTGCCCTCCTGCGTCCTTCACTGTCTGTCTCCGTGCCTGGCCTGGAGCTTCCTCAAGTAAGAGCCCGAAATAACTTCTTCTGCAAAAACAACATCATTTCAGCACAGCCTGCAGCATGTCTTCTTCTGTTTTGCCCTCAGAGCCGGTTTCGCCAGACAGGGCGCTAAAGAGAAGCAGCTTTTGAAAGAGGGAAATGCTTTTAACGTGTCTCCATTCGTTCTGCGAGCCATGATGAGCGGTCAGTACTGGCCCGAGGGGGATGAGGTTTACCACGCCGAGCTGACCGTCCCTATACTGCTGGTGCACGGCATGTACGACAAGTTTGTGCCTATTGACGAGGATCAGCGGATGGCAGAGGTTTGAGCACATTAAATAGATTTCCATTGCTCTAATATCATTTCTGATGCGCTGATAGTTGCTATAAGTGTTTTCTTTGGCTGTCACAATTCACATACTTTTACTACTATCTAAATTTCCTTTGCCAGAGAGCTCCTAAAGCCCTCTTGCAAGAAATGTTAGGACTTGTGATAAATGCCATAAACATTAAAAACGTTTTTCCAATAAGTTTTAGGAAATTGTTGCAATACATTTTAGGTCTTGTGTTGCAATAAAATGTATAAATTTTTTTGCAATACATTCTAGAACTCTTTGCCAAATAAGTGGACTTTTTGCAATAAATTGAACAACATTTTTGTGGCAGATTTTAGGACTTTCTTGCAAACAAGGAATACTTTTCAGAAACAAATTGTTTAAGAAATATGTATAAATGTATTGTATCGCAAAACAGTAAAATGGTAACCTAATGAGATTCACCATTTAGAATAATGACAACTACATAAACTAATATAAAATCGAATAAAGAGTAAGCATGCATATAGTGAGAATTTATGGTGAGAACGTGCTTAATTGTTATGACAATAAGGTCACAATGCAAACATCTTAAAATAATAGGTGTCATTTTCAGCTTCTTGTAAAATATGATTTATTATTTCCTGTGTTTGATTTGGGGATAAGTGGACCATTTTTTTATTGAGATTCGCACATATGGTCTTGTATATATGTGAACTGGGACTCAGCCTTTGATCCTATATTGTGTGTGTAATAACAGTGTGATGTTGGCTCTCCTCATCAACACAAGAGCGTCTCTGTGCTGTAATGGCCTGTTGATGAGTACAGGGGCATTATGCATGTCCTCATGCAGATGTGCTCTGAATGAAACACTGGCGTCTCATTGTACTGCTGTAGTCAGTGAGGACTCCCTGCAGGCAGACAGCTCTTAAACAAAACACACAGATCAGATGCTCTGCAAATCGCCAATAAATTACAATGGGGGAAAAAAATAGTTAAAACACTTTTCGGCAACAAGCCACCATCAGCAAATATGTGTATGTGTAAATATATAATGTAGTATTTATGTAATATAAATGTATTTATTATTTAGTTTAAGTTAGGAATTTAAATGATAAGTAATTTAAGTAACACTTGTTAACTATACGACTTTTCCCATCAATAAATAATTTGCTGCTTATTAATAGTTAATAAGGTATCTGTTAAGTTTTTAGGGATGTAGAATAAGGTATCAATATTTATTTATATATAAATTAGATAAATACAGATATACATTTAAATCAATGTAAATATTTTATAAACCTTATTTGCATAAAGATTTATATTAAATTATACTATATTATATACATTACAAATGCATTCTGTATACTAATGTTACTTTACAAAACATTTTGGTAACACTTTACAATAAGGTGTCATTTGTTAACATTAGTTAATGTATTAACTAACATGAACAAACAATTAAGAATAGATTTATTTTAGTCTTTATTCATCTTTTCTAAGGTTAGTTAATAAAATATAGTTGTTCATTGTTTGTTCATGTACACACGTGTTAACTAATGTCAATAAGCTCAATTTGAAAATGCTGAAATTAACAGTAATATTTATAAATGTTGTAGAGGTTTCATGAGTTTGCGCTTCCCTCATATAAAGTAAAGCAGGTTTGGCGTGCTGTCCTGGGAGCGAGCCGGGGAAACGGCAGGTTCCGAACCCTAGCGCTTAGAACCCTAGCGAGGGTAAGGGTTCGGAGACTGGCTCGATCTTCGGCTGCCCCCTTAGAGGAAAGCGCAAAATGCGAAGGGAGGTAGGCGGGGAAAGCGGAAGGATGCGGGAAGCGGATATTTATAGTGCTTTGGAGGAATTTGATTGGAAGTTTGGAATGAGGAGATTGATTAGCTAATGCAGGCCAGGTGTGGCTAATTCATCCAGCGTTCCTCCCGAAACTACGTTATTATCAAAACGCTCGCTTTGTTCATTCTTAGTTTATGTTAACTAATGTTGTTAACTAATGTTAACTAATTAACCTTATTGCAAAGTATATTTTACATTAAGAAAGGAACATTAAATGCATTCAATAGTGTCTGAAATACTGTTTGAAAAACAAACCATATAACAAAAATCATGTTTTTCATTGTGCATTTCAATTAATATCAATCAAACTGCAGTTGGGACATGGTTTTTGGAAAAACAAAAAGTTGAATCTGTTTTTGCAAATAAACTCTTCATACAAAGTGATTATGTAAGTGATTTATGTAAAATACATAAAACACATAATGCATAACATTTTTGGAATGTAACATGTAAAAATATTATATATTAATAAGCATAACTTATTTAAATATACTTTTCAATATACAAAGTACACACATTATTTTGATATATTAATATATAACATATATTAAAATTGTACAAATGGTCTTTATTCCAGATCCTCTTGTTTGCGTTCCTGAAAGTGATCGAGGAAGGCAGTCACATGGTGATGATGGAGTGTCCCGAGACGGTCAACACGCTCCTGCACGAGTTCTTCCTCTGGGAACCAGACAATTCCAAAAAGGACACGGTTTCCACGGTAACAGCCGACGAGGTCACAGCCGTCCAGACGCTCGCCGTCAGCACAGGGACGCCCAAGGTCAACAAGCCCCTTAACAAGTAACCTGATGATTGACGTTTTCGGGGTAAACCAATCAGAAGGCTGTTGATGGCAGGCTGTCAAACCGTCACATTGGCTGAGGGCTGGTTTTTGGTCAGAAGGCCCGAGCGGGTGTTCAGACGAGGGGTGAGAAAGATTCACCGGTTCCAAGAGACTCTCGAGTGATGAGTGAAAAGCAGCTGCTGGTTTTAAACCAACGATGGAGGTTTATGACATCACAACGCCTTTATTTCTCTCTGCTACCTTTGGACAATATCTTTCTTTCTTGTGCTGTCTAAACAAAACGACTGGAGGTCTGTCCAGAGGATGTCCAAGTCCAGACGGGACTGAACTACAAGAGAGAGCAGGAGAATTTGGCGAGAAAAAACCCAAGAGAGTGTTTAAAGTCAACATGAAAGCCATTTTACTTCCCTAACATGACAAGTACAAGTACAAGTACAGTTACCAAAAACAGCCGTTGCTTTAAAAATAATAAGGACTAATTAATTGTGATTGGAAAATTAACAGGCTTGTTTTCATGCTGACTTTAAAAGGACGCTTGTACAAAATCTGTGTTCACGTCATACTAGTACTAACACGCTTTAACGTCTTCCCTCATAAATCAAATCCACCGCTTGGAGTTGAAGTGCGATTGAAAACAGATGTATGAGACACCCGGTCCTGTTAAAACATCTTAAAAAGATAAGGTACTTTAAACGAACACACACATTTTACTTGAGTCAAAAAAACAACAAAACAACAGATGTGGGTTCACATGAAGGATAAAAGCAGGACGAGGAAATTTGATGCACTTGTTCGTCTCCTAGCAACTAGAAAGTCGGGCATTAGGACAAATGCGGGGTGAGAGAAAGAGATATAATGATGCTGCTGGCCACAACATGGCACGGTGCTGAGGAAAAACAGCATATAAGCTACAGAGTCAGTGGATCGCATACAAATCTGAATTTAATATTGAAATGATATTGTATCTAGTCATCCGGCTGATCTAATCATGTGCAATTATGCTCTACTGTACGAGGACAGACCGTCTGTCTATGCAAAGAATAACAGAGCTTCTGCACACATCTGGCAGGTTACCATGAAAACAGCTGGTCAATGAGGAGGTCTGGTCCATTCATCACTGGAGATAATTAACAAAGACATCATGAGAAACTGTCAGGTTTTTAGCTAAACTAAAGTCCCAGTGATCGTTTTTAAAACTCGTAATTAACAATTAGGCTAATAAGAGAAAGGCGATTCAAACGTCCTGATTTCAGAACTGCCCTCAAAGAAAAAGTGAATAATACTTGTATTCAGCAATGATTCAAGATATTTATAATGTATGGATTTCTATTTCAAATAAATGCTGTGCTTCTCTTTAAATCAAAGTATCAGTTTCCACAAAACATAAATATCGGGCAGCACTGTTTTCAGCATTGATAATAAAAAGAAGAGGAATGATGCATGTTTTTCCTGTATTTCAGGTCAAATAAATGAAGCCCTGATGACTTTTCAAAAACATTCAAAACAGGCTCTAACTGTTAATTCCCATTTCAACAACAACAACAACATAATTATGCATTACAACAATACAATTATCACTTTTTCCTAACAATTCAATTCTAATAATAACACAAGTCCTATAGAAAGGTAATGCACGCTTTTTTGGATGTGCTGGACCTTGATTTATTGAACACTGTTGTGTGAATGATATAAGAATTGAAAATATCTAAAGGGAAAACTGGACTGAATTGTGAGTGAATGAGCTTGTCTACACTGATTAAAGCTGGATGCCGGTGTTTAACATCAATCCCAGTGTTGCCAGACACAACCTTTTAGCATCTTATTATTACTAAGACTACTTAAGCCCTATGGGTGGCATCTGTGGCCTGCTGCTGTTTGGCACAGACAGAAACCTCATCCTTTGTAAAAACAAACAATGCATTTTAAGTGATGCACTTACTGTACAATCCATGTCTGTGGAAGGTGACTGGATTTCACATTGTCTGAAAAAAATGGAATAAGCCACACTATTCTCATATTAACATGTGATGTATAATTCCTTGTGAATATTTCAGCATTTATTCTAGTGCATACTTCCATTGAAAGTGCAGGACTGTATGTGCGTCGTTCCTTGTTTTTGCAAAAAGGATATGATAAACAATTCCACAGATGTTGCTCATTCAGCTTAAGTTGCACCAAGCCCAGAATATCTGATTAAATGTTACTTGCATTGACAATTTCGCTGTAATTCAACGCAGACTGACTTTGACACGATACGAATCTTATTGCAGCCACTCCTGTGAATTAGAAAACAAAAAACTGTGTTTTACTGCCTTCTAGATAAGACAGGGTATTTTAAATTTGCGTACATGAACAGTATATGCGTATCCCTTCTGGATTTATCTGGCCTTATCAAAGGGATCGGAATGATTTCTTTGACATTTGATTGGAGGAAGGATCACTGATCGTTTTAGAGAGTTTGTGTCTACATGGTTTTAATATCACTTAAGAAAACATATCCCAAAAATGTCACGTCTACTAAGCATCACTATTTAGGACTGGCTGAGAAAAAATTCCACAGAGACTCTGTTAGGCCAGTATGTGACCACCTAGCAACCATGCAATACACCCTAGCAACCATGTAGCAACATTCTAAAAAACAGCTATTGCATAGCAACAGCCCTGGCAACCACCCATGTTGAGTTTACAACGTAACCGTTGTGTAACATTCTAGGTGGACATTTGAAAATCCTTGTTTTTTAATTCACAGACGGGAGCAATAACACTTTTCTACGCTAATAACAGTTCTGGCTTTCCTCCGAGCGCCTGGGAGTGGGTTTTCTGAAGAGACAATAAAATGAAATATAATAAGCAAACAATACTGGCCAATACTGTTAAAAAACTGCCAAAGGGAGTGAAAAACGAGTCAGGTGGACTAATACTTTTGGAGGGTTTGAGGGAGATGAATATTATCTACAGATGTTGAATGACACTAAAGACTGATGATGATGAAGAACTCTTCCTCTGGTCGTGTACTGATGTCAGTACCCCATTGTGAACATTGTGGTTCAGTTTGTGTCAAATGTGTGTGTTGCATATATCTATTGGAAAGTACTATACCATGCACTGCCTGAAAATATGTGCATATAAAATGTCATGAAAACTATATGAAAATGTGATTAAAAATGTTTTTATCTCCCTTTTTCCCCCTCCAAAACATCAAGTTTTCTTTGTCACACACACACACAAATTACAATTTCTATAATTTCACAGGCTTATTTTATATAATTGATAATATATAAATTATAATTATAATATACTATAATAAATATAATATATCAAATGATTAATCACGGTTAATCGCACCCATTTTTTAAAATTTACTATTTCATATTTGAATATCTCAATTACCATTCATTCCGATTTCACATTTTTAGATGATATGCTTTTATCTCTTTAAAATACTGAATAGTTGCAATCTCATCAAACAACCAATAGATGGAGCTAAAGATACTAACAATTTTGTTTCTGAACTTTTTAAATGTAATATTAATGCAATTTTGTTGTACCTAGTTGAATGCATTGGTTTGAAGTATATTTTGAAAATAAATAAATAAACGATTTAAAAATGGTTACAATCAGGTTTAGGTATCCTACACTAGCTAAGTCCTGGATAAGTGTTTTGTTGTAAACAAATACACACATTTCTGAGCAGCAGGAAGTCCTGAATCAAGGAAAAGGACCAAATATTTACTCAGTGCTGCTTCGCAGCCTCTATCACCATGGAAACCAGTATAGAAAGCTTTCATAATATCATGTGACTCGTGGGTCACATGACAGTCCCCACCCTGCATGTATATTTTCATAAACCTTTACTGAGAAATCAAATTTCTGTGTAGTCTGTCTGTCTGAGGCACCAATTATGATATGGACATATGGTGCAAGCGATTCATCTTCATACAGTATTTGAGTTGCTCGAAAGCATCTGGTGGTTTAAATGACTTGAAATGAGGTTTGAGAGAAATACATAAATACATGTTGATTCAAACCTACAACCAAGGAGGAATCATTTTCTCCACGAGGTTGTGGTTTGAATCACCGTAATTGGTTGCATGATTTGACGAGACATGTTTATAACATCTGGTTATTTTGAAAATACTTCTGACAATTAAAAATACCTAATTACAACTCTCCCATTGGGAATCCATGTAAAGTTCGTACCAACCGCCAGAACCAACGGAAAAAGAAGGACACTGAAAGCCAAATGTATACTTTGGTGTCATTTTTAAGCTTAAAATATATTAAACAATCAGTTCAAAGTTATGCTATGGAAATATATATTCAGGGCTTTTGGGCAGTTCATTAGCATTTATTCATTTTAATAGCACCGTGAATGAAATGATTAAATAAAACGATTAGAAAAATAAATACAGTACATGTATATTTAATTGAACACACACATCTATATAATTTTTTGTTTATTAATAAATGTAATGTATTAGTTAATAAACAGTAGAAATATAATTTTAATATAAAGAATTTCTATATAGAAATATATATATAATGTGTATGTTATATATACACAATTTATTCCTTGCTCTATGTTTTATTACATTTATTATAAATTAAACAAATGGAGCTAGCAAGCAAATTTATGTTAATATAAATAATAAACAAATGAAATATAGAAGTTGCAGTGTTAATTATGGATTTGCAGTATGTAAATAAAAAAATTAATAAATAACAGTTCAAATTTCAATGGACAACAGATTTAATAGTCAGGTGTATTGAAAAAAAGAGAAAATAATTCATAAAATTACACAGTAAATAGAATTACATTTTCCCATCATTGTCTATGTGGTCAAAAAAAACAATACATCATTTTTCTAAGGTTATTCTAATTATAATAGATACCATTTAAATAAAATAGATGGGCAGCATTTCTGTGAATAGCACACAACTATGATTTATTTTGATTTGACATCATCTGATAACATACATGTCTGACAGGAGTCACAGGACACTGATCACCCTCTGACACCAGGACGAACTGGATCTCATCTGTAAACTCAGTCCAGTCAGCTGTCACGATGCGTCACATCACCTCCAGCAATCAAACACATCATAAACCTTGGGCAACGGTTCGGTGCAGGGAAGAACAGTCCCATCAGACTAAATGACTGATTTCACCCATAATAAAATCTGCTAAATAAAGTCTTCTGCACACACACACACACACACACACACATCTGGATGTGATTTCACCGGCGTTTCCTCATATCTTTCGCTGAATGGCTTGTGTCCACTGCAGTTTTGTTTTATTCAACTGGCGGGTGATAAAAAGAAAAATCAGATCTGGATTTTTTTTTTTATTATTATTTATTTGAAGAGAGAAACCCATAAAAACGTTCAGGCATGTTTTTTCCCCTAATTAAAATCAAATCTATTGTCGAATTCTCATCATTTAACTCCTAGAAACAAACGGGTAACTGGGATTCATTTGTCCACAGACTAAAACAATTTTACCTCTCTAAAAAATAAAGAGAAAGAAAAGGGAAACAAATTATTTTTGTTGTTAAAAGTAAACATTTTAAAGTTGTAAATAAAGATTGGTGTAGAGCGTTTTACTAGAAAAGTCTATTTACTACAAAATGTTTAAATCTCTTTTCTACTGCTTTAAAATAAATTGATTAAAAATACAATCAGTATTTCTCTAAGTTTGAGAAAAGCAGTCTGAATTGTCAGTTTGTCAACATTTGGATTTTTTGTATTCCAAGCTTTATCCGAATCACTCCCCTACAGATCTTACCAAAACCATATGCTACATCATATCCCATGTAACACAAGAAAATAGCCTTTTTGGAGAATTTTCCCATGCCATAACCAAAACCCCGCTCTCAGCCTCACCTTCACACCAACAGGTTCAGCTCAACACAAACACACTCGAGTCAGACACGGCAACAGGTCAGGACACATGTCAAACATCTGAGGTCCCCCGTTACAATAACAAAACTCAAAGCTCTCGCGTTTCAGCGGGACACAGCCAGGGAAGGAGCCAGAGCAGAGGGAGTCGATTCCAAATGTCTGATTGTATACGAAACAAATAAACAACTCAGAATCTGGTTCTGGAACGAAAACCACAACTCTAACGCACATACTTGGTTTCAGATCATTGGTTCTTTTCAGGACAACTATCATCGCTGATGGGCCATCTTCATGAAATCGAACCTCTAGATTCATACTCCGAGGGCAAATACAATAATACTTCGCTTTTCCAATCCATCGCGACAATAAAACTGCGGTGCAGGAAATAGAGCGCGGCAGAGAGCGAAAGTCGTTTTCTCCACTGGGATTTCTAAACAATCGTCAGTAGAGTTCTGAGGCTCAAACCCAACCAAACCCAGGATGAATCACAACACGACAAACACTGACATGAAAGAAAACAAAAAGTATATGAAAAAGATGCAATGTCTTTTATGAGTGAATAAACTACTCACAGGAAAATTACATCACAGCCTTCACCAGCGATTATCGTGAGCAGTGACGTCAAAGACAGCAGACAAGGAAAAACAGAGTTCATTTTATACAGTAAGATTTTTTCAATTTGTTTATAAAGATGAATTATTGAATTTCCATCAAAGCGCACTGCTCCTTTTGAGTATGACTGATGTAGTAAGATGCCCCCCGCCTGTGCAAATAACTTCAAAAATTCACTCAGGCTATCCAAGATGTAAACGGAATTTGTTTTTTTCATGGGAACAAATCTGGAGAAATGCATTCCATCACATGCTCACCAATGGATACATTGCAGTGAATGGGTGCCGTCAGAATGAGAGTCCAAACTGCTTAAAAAAAAATCATCACAATAATCCACACCACTCAAATCCATCTTCTGCATGTTTGTAAGAAACAAATCAACAAATCAACAAATCATTTGTTTTTTACCTTCAAATTGTTGCTTCTGGCTGAAATACAAGTCATCTTTGCTGTCAGGTGAGAAATCTGCAGAGACCAACAAACACACAGCTTTTTGGTTTTTGTGAAGTGACTTGTGGCCAGGTATGGTGACCCATACTTGGAATTTGTGCTCTGCATTTAACCCATCCAAGTGCACACACAGCAGTGAGAAGTGAACAACCACACACACACACACACCCACCCAGAGCAGCGGGCAGCCATTGCTGCAGCACCCAGGGAGCAGTTTGGGGAATGTTGCCTTTCTCAAGGGTCGTGGTATTGAAGGTGGAGAGAGCACTGGTTATTCACTCCCACCACCCACAATCCTTGCTGGACCTGGGACTCAAACCTGTGGCTTTTGGGTTACAAGTCCAACTCCCTATCCATTAGGCCATGACTGCATCCGTTTGGTCTCTCATTCTGACGGCACCCATTCACTGCAGAGCATCCATTGCTGAGCAAGTGATGCATTTCTCCAAATCTGATGAAGAAAAAGAAACAGCCCTGAAGGCTTGCACACACAGAATATCGTCAGCGTTTTTCGCTGTTCATACCCAAGCCATTTTCACTGACAACGAGCCGACGGCGCTTAATGAAAGACAGAAATATCCAAGGTGGCGCTGCACAACTTTTTATGCTTCTGACACTCGCTTGTCACACAGAAGAAGAAGGGAGCCAGAAGATACGCTTGTCGGAACCATTCACATGCTTCTTTGTTAACTGCCAAAAAAACATGGATATTTCAAGCAACAGCTCCAGTGATGAAGAAATTATTGTCATACAGCTCTTTTTCATTCAGAAATCAACGAGACCAGCAGCTCAATATTCATCTTGCTTTGGTGCATCATCTTCATCTACTTAACTTGTGTGCTCGGCAAGAGCGTTTTGTGCTTGACCGCCACCAAGCCGTGTACTGTAGCTACAGCAGCTCCAGGCACTTGAACAAAAGCACCAATCTCCTTGGTCAGCCAGTTTTTAACGTGTGTCAAACCAAAAAAAACAAGGCAGGGTTTTTTAAATGACACTGTTATGCTTCACGTTTTTTTACTCTTCAGTGTGCACACTCACATTGGTGCCCACAAGCAAAGTGTGCTGCACGAGTCTTGAAAAGTGAAGCCATTGCGTCTCGATTGCCCCCAGGGTGACTGGCTGCAGTAACCCCACCCTCTCCATGTAATCTAATGAGACGTGAGACGAACTAAATAATCAAATTACACTTCAAATATTTTTTTTTTATCATGCTGATGTGTGTTCAAGCGTTCATTTTTCTAGCAAGTTATCTTTAAACTAGTGATTTGATGCTAAAAATGGGGTGTGGTGTCATGATTGTGAGCTTGTGATTGGGTCTGCAAGAGTTTGGGCAGGATTTTGCGGTTGCACCTCACGATTTGCGCAGACTCTGGCTCCAAATGACAGCGGCCATGCATGTTTTGGCTTTACTTTCTATAGTGGTAGGAAGTGGAGTCACGTCATCCATCTTTTTTACAGTCTATGGTCACGTCAGCGATTTTCACGCACGATAATCGTCCCGGTGTGCACAAGCCTTGAGGGTGAGAACATTTTTGGCAAAGTTTCGTTTTTAGGTAAACTATTCCTACTCCACTGCTTTATAGCTGCAGTTTTAGAGTGAACTAGTCAATGCCCACTCACACAGCTTATGTAATCAATGTGTGTTAATAGCAGCATGTTTGCTCCTGATCTCCCCCGCATTACCTGATAAAGCTCAAATAAGAAGTTTGCGAGCTAATTAAAGCCTCTATAACAGATTAAGCCCGGCCTGGCGTGCAGATTTAGAGAGCACTAACTTTGCCTCATCCGAGTTACCTAATTTTCCTTGCTCAGACCGGCTGATGAAATCGGTGTAAACTGTCAGAGATACTCAAGCTACACGACACAGCTGACAGATATTTTCCCGCTAATAGGCATTTCCAAGCCAAACTAGCTAAAGGCCTTCAAAGGGAATGAAAACAGACATTTATCAGCTGCATGGAGAGTATAAATGCATGTGAACGTCTTATATTATTCTTCTGCGTTCTTCTTCTTATATATAAACATTCTGGGATCAATATGTTCGTTTAAATATTTTTATCCAGCAAATATACATTAAATTGATCAAAACAGACAGTAAAGACATTTATAACAGACTTTCCATTAAAGGTGCCCTAGAATGCATTGAGAGAATATTTTAAATTGTTGTCTGATAATGTACATAGAAGGTATGTAGCTTAGGTAAGGGGAAAAAATGCCCAGAAACGCTTTTCCAGGTCCATTTACAACCCTAGAATTTGACCCTAGAATGAAACAGTCTGTTTTTGC
>JAUCMS010000142.1:64622-76683 GCA_032357445.1 Enteromius radiatus | reverse complement strand
CTTTGCGTGAAATTGTTCTTACGCACTCACTACGCACAAATCTGTCCGTACGCACCATTGATAAATGAGGGCCCAGGCTATTTTGGGTCACCGTTGACTTCCACAGTAGGTAAAAAAAATACAATGGAAGTCAATGGTTACCCAAAACAAACAAACTTTATTCAAAATATGTTTCTTTGTGTTGGGCAGAACAAAGAAATTCATACCAGTTTGGAACTACTCCAGGGTAGTGTTGTCACGGTACCAAAATTTCTGTATTTGGTACCAATACCAGTGAAAATTCACGGTTCTCCTATCAATTTCGGTACCAAAGCAAAACACAAAAGCATTAAAAAAAAACACAATTTTTATTAATGAAGTCAAACTAAAATAGTTATTTTAACAAGTGTTTCAAGTTTTTCCACAAGTAATAAAATTCTGAAAAACAAAAAACAAGTTTCACCCAAATTTAATTAGTCTTTTAATTAATAAAATTTAAACAAGTTTTATTTTTTTGTAAATTAAGAGGATTTACTATTAAAATTAAAGATAAATATTGTGTGATTTTTTTTTATTTTTTTTTATTAAATTTTTTAAAACATTAGTGGTGGTAGTAGTAGCCTATCACATACATTATTCTAAATAATGGTAATATATTTCTGGCACAATGTCTAAACCGAAATTTTGACGGGTTGCCTTGAATACCTTTAAATTTTTGTGAGTATACGATATGCTGGTTTACTCGAGTGAAATGGTAAAATGCACTTTAAGTGACTCTCAGAGCAGTTCTGGAAATGCTGTTTATGTCCTCATAGAGAGGGCAGATGCTAATATCACCGCGAGCGTCAAGCGCTTGTAGTAAACAAAACCGCGCGTATCTGCCATTCATTCGCAGAGACGCACAGAACATACAGAATTCATATTTGAATCGACTTTTGCAACTTAGTATTTACAGATACTAGTTAATTTAGCAAACTGTAGGCTGCATTCCGTTTTTAAACTGGATTCCAAGATTCGGGTACGCAGTACCACCGGTAACGTTAACTTACTTGGTACCAAAGTACCGGATCTTTTGACAACTCCACCAATTTTCATTTTCGCAAGCAGATGACAAAACTGTAGCGAGGACGGTAACTTTTAAGTTGAAAGGATTTGTATTGTCGCCAGTCAAAATGTGCGGTGTATAAAACAAATAAATGATATAATTGAAAGCAACATCGCTAATCCTTGTCTGTTCCCCTGTCAGGTGACGCTGGAGGAGTTTGTGAACTATTACAGCGGAGTCAGTGCTTCTGTCGACAGCAATGAGTATTTCATTACCATGATGAAGAACGCATGGAAGCTGTAGGCTAACAATCATCATCATCTTCATCTCGTCTGACGCGCTCAGAAATCATTTGAATTGTCATTACACGATATTCCTGAAATGGTGTAGATTGCACAATATTTACTTGTTGAAATGGTGTCTAATTAAACATCTTTGGTTTCCACATCCTGCTTTAATGTTTCACACACTGCTCGCTCCCAGAAGACGAAACGAACACATGTGAATCTTGAGCGGGACGAGAGTAAACGGCGTGACAGATGTCAAAACCCGGGCTTGTAAGACATCAGCTTCAAAAGAGCTTTATTGAGCTCTCTGACAAACACTCCTCAATCACTTGACGAATCGCAGCAGCTGTTTATGCCGCAAACTGGTGCTCGCTTATTAATTCGATGCAGTTCTCGTGCTGTGGAGCCTCAGATGATCGCGAGCGCCACCTGCTGAGCATTCACATCATCACACGTCACCTGTCCAGACGAACCAAAATAACTAAGTCTGAAGGTTAGGACAGGAAGGGTTTTCTTAATACATTTATTCATCAAGGACGCAATAAGTTGATCCAAAGTGACAGTAAAGACGTTATAATGTTACAAAATGTTTCGATTTCAAATAAATGCTATTCTTTTGAACTTTCTATTCAAAGAAGAAGCATCACGAAAAATAAAATGTATCAGTTTTCACAAAAATAAGCAGCAGCACAACAGTTTTCAACATTGATAATCAGAAATGTTTGAGCAGCAAATCCGTATATTAGAATGATTTCTGAAGGATCATAGGACACCGAAGACGAGCTGAAAATTCAGCTTTGATCACAGGAATAAATTACATTGTAAAATATACTTTAGTGGAAGGGAGTCATTTTAAATTCTAATAAAATTTCACTGTTTTTACTGTATTTTGATCAAATAAATGCAGCACTAGTGAGACTAAAAACACTCAGATTCATCCACAATCAACTAAATAAAAAAACTGATGGAATATTCCTCGAGAGAAACTTAAGTAGAGGCCCACATTTTGACATAAGACAAAATTTTATTTCAAATGTTTCATCTTTTTTTTAACTTTGATATTACTATTTATTTTGTAAAGGAGTTTGGAGACATGGTGTGCTAGTAAGTGATAATATACGCATAGAAATTTACAGAACATTCAAGGGTACAAGTTTTTTTTGTCCTTTTTTTATCCTGTCTAAATGCACTCAAACTTCCAACACAGAAGAAAATCTTCATTTCTGACAAATCGTCTCCAAACGACATGAAAATGGATAAAAAGTTAATATAGTAAATCATTAAAAAAAAAAAGACCAACACAATACAAACCCTCAGAATATGGAAAATAAAAACAAATACCGAGATGCTGCTTTAAATGTTAAACTCATCAGATCAACTAAAAAAAAAACAAAAAAAAAACAAAATCAACATTATCTGCCCCTAAACGAAGTTACACAACTCAGTTTGATGTTTGAAGAGACGTTGGGGGTGAAGATATTTTTCTGTTACAGGGGGCGGATCTAGAAACAGATTCACTACAGCACGAGTCCGTGTGCCCGGTAAGTCCTTTATTTGTTAACACCAATGAGAAATCTAACTATCATCTTAGTAGACTAGTAAGAGTGTCAGCTTGTCCTAGAAAGTGAGTATATCCAGGAGACGCTTGGTGCAGCTGGCAGAAATCAGCTGGGAAAAAAAAAAAATGGTACAACTATACGGAACACAGCAGAGGTCAGGTGACCGTGGAGCTTCCCGCCAGCTGATTGGCCGATAAGCGCGATGATGCGGCCAGGTCACGGTAAAGCTGAGAGCCAATGAAAAGAGAGATAGACAGAGAGAGAATGAGTAAAAAACGGTCCCACGGTAGAAACTGCAGTCTTGATGAGCCACGTCTTAAACGGAGAGAGAAACACCCTCGCGCTCATCAATATGATGAGCGACCAAGTCCGAAGCCATACATGGAAAAGTCTTTTTTTTTTTAAATCCTTTTTTTTTTGTTGTCTTTTTAATTTGTTTGTTTATTTGCAGTCCAAGAGGAAAAAAAACAACAACTAAAAACAAACAAAATGATAAAAAAAACAAAAACAACTCCAGATTTACAATAAATGTTGGAGGGGAAAATGAACTACAGAGGATTGGGTGAGAGAGACTCCACTCCAGGGGTCAACGGATCCCGTCCAAAGGGGGCCGTGCCGGTCTGGGCTGTCCACAGAGATGCCTGCGCTAAAAACCCCGGTGGGCGGCTGGGGGGCGGGCGGAGGGTTCGGGATGCTATGTGCTCTCGGAGGCCGGGGTCTCGGTGCTCTCACAGTTACCTGTGACAAGAAAACAAGTCTACATTAACTCAGAGAATATACTAGAAGAAAACAGGCTGAGCAACACAATCAACATTCAGTTAGTACTCAATTATTAGCTATTTTTTAATATGAGATATTAATAATTCTCGTTTCTAACGCTGCATTGAAAAATAATTGTAACATTCTTCAGTACCATACAAAACTCTTGGGCCACTAGCATTTTCATCAACAAAAAAATGGTTTTAATTTGGTTATTTCTATCTTTTGCGGTAGCGTGTCGGTTGGAAATATCAGTTTGCTTTTCCAAACATGATTTTTGTCATTAATTGTAATAATGCAGCGAGATTATTGTCTGAGAACAGCCAGTGCTCCACACAGAGATCTGATCTGATCATCTTCAGTCTGTCTGGAGTCACATCAAGATACAGAACAAACTGAGACAAATATTTATTTTAGTTAATCGAAGTTAATTGATGAATTAAATCTATTTATGGTATTATTTTTGAAAGCATCTTCATTTTACAGCATTTTTACACAAGTGTCTAAAACTTTGAACAGTTCTGCAGTTTTCCAGGTGGGTTTTTTTCTTCATCTTGGAGACGTTGGCTCAGTTCTTCTGGATTGAGTCTGTCTCAGTTTGTTCTGTATCTTCATGTGACTCCAGACAGACTGGAGATGATCAGATCAGATCTCTGTGTGGAGCACTGGCTGTTCTCAGACAATCTCACTGCATTATTACAATTAATGACAAAAATAATGTTTGGAAATATAAACTGATATTTCCAACCGACACGCTACCGCAAAAGATAGAAATAACCCACTTAAAACCATTTTTTGTTGATGAAAATACTAGTGGCCTAAGACTTTTGCACAGTACTGTATATTGACAGGTTTAGACAAACATTTAGGGCCGGTTTCCTGGATAGGAATTAGATTAAGCCAGGACTAGACCTTTGCTAATTTAGGACATTTAAGAAACTGCATTATCTGAGAGCATTTTAAGACCAAACAATGGCAATGATGTATTTTAAGATATCTCAGTGCAAGACTTTTCCAGTTTAGACAGCTCTTAACATTTATTTTAATCTAGGACTAGTCTTAAACCCTGTTCGGGAAACCGGCCCCTAGTCTAGTTTCTGTTCATTAAATCAGGCAGAAACAGCCGTTTAAAGTACATTTTTCATTTGCTTGAACCAACGAGTAACACAATTTCATAACATTTATTAGTCTAATTGTTCATTAGGTCACAGTGCAAAACACTGCAAATGTTAAAGCAACATTTATTAAAGCACACACATTGTGTGTATGTATATGTATTATTAAATACATACACACACTCAACTAATATACTTTTAACTAATTTATATTTTGCGAAAATATAATCAATCAAGATTTGCAGTAACTCATCGCTTTATGAGACTGTATATACGCTGATTAAGTTAGATATACTATGTATTCTTTATTGCATTTAGTAGATGCTTTTATGCAAAGCAACTTAGAAATGAGGACAAAGGAAGCAATCAAACCCAACAGAAGAACAATGATATACAAGTGAAATTACAAGTCTCAGCGTAACGCAGCACACATAGCAAAGAATTTGTGTTATATAATAAAAAGAAAACAGAATAGAAAAAGAATAAAGCAAGCTATAGATACCTTTATATTTATGTTAATTGTATAATAATTAAAAAGACAAGTAATAGAGAAGCTGGTGTAGCATATACTGATTTATGGGAGTGCAGTGTTTCCCATACATTGATTTATTTGAGACAGCGTGCCACAATATCAAACTGACCACCGCAAACAGATTTTTCAAAAGGCTTTGAGTTCGTTGAATAAACATGGAAACCCAGTGTGGGTGTTTTAATACTACTGTATTTCTAAAGGAAACCGACTCTCTTTTTCATCTTGCATGTATAGTCTGTGTACAGTGTTACCTGGAAACCTAATCTCTACAATGACAACAGCACCTACCGCTGGCAGAGAGCGCATTTGCATATATGCCACCATAAAAAATCTACAGAAGATGATTTAGACTTTCAGCCATTTATTTGTTACTGTCCTTGAAAGAAATATAATAAGCATCAGAGCTCATCTACTGGTTGACTCATGTGAAACAACCTACCGCTGGCAGTGGAGTTCCCTGTGCCACCGCCGCTGCTGCTGTTGTTGTTGTTGTTCGCGGGCTGGTCATCGTCGCTGTCATCCTCATTTGACTGCGGGATCTCTGGTTCAGCCGGGACGGGTGTGCTCTCGGCCTCCGGCTCCACACGACTCCGCAGGGCCAGGATCCGATGATGCAGTGCCGCGGCCAGCTGTCCCGCGTCTTTAGAGCTCGCCTGAAGAGAAGCAATGCTTTTACCCCCTGATACAAAACTACCCTACATGATCACTGATGACTGAGTGACTGAGCTTCACAGAGACTGTGCATTACTTCTAGTAGATTCAATATTTTAAAATGAATAGCTATCTCCTACAAACGTCCAAGATTTTTTTTTTTTAACCTTTTCAAAACCTGTCAATATATTATACATTAAAATAATATAATATATTAAATTAACAAATTTAATTAAAATAAACTTTACAACCATTTATTTTAATTATACAAACATGTATAAAATACATTTCAAATTTTTCACTTAATTCAATTATATATGCATAGAATTACAAATATATAATCAAAAAATGCTATTTATTTTAAATCAAAATATACATCAAACAAACAAAAAACACATAATTTAATTTACAAATGTATTAATTAAATATAAAAATATATAATTAAATTAAATAATTACAACTAGTGGTCAAAAGATTAATCGCATCAAAAAAAAGTTTTTGTTTACATAAGTGTGCATTCTGTGTATATTAAAACACACACACACACACAATATATATTTTGAAGATATTTACGTCTATATTTTTTATTTATAGAATTTATACTATAAATAAAAAAATTATATATTTATATATATATAAAATTTTGTAATATATACATAGTGCATTTATACATACACATGAAAACTTTGTGATTACAATGTGATTAATTGTTATTAATCATTTGACATTATTCAAATTTAAAATTATAAAAATTAAACACTTTAAAATAACCAATTTTATAATTAAACTTATTTTAAATTTAATAGATTTGATAAAATTATATAAAGATCTAATTAAAAAAAAATGACAGGGCTCCAGACTGCGACTAAAATGGTCGCATTTGCAACTAAAAATATTAATTTATTAATTAAGTTTTTGCTGAGGTAGCCACTGGCGACTATGTATTTTTACATGTTATGACTTACAAATTTACATGAAATTTCCCTGATTGTTTTGCGTTCACATATTTTATGTTCACGTATTAAACTGATACGAGGAGCATCAAAGTTTTAATGGGAAAAAAGTTTCAAACAGTTCTCATCTCTGCCGAAATGCCAGCTATTTGTTATATTTATTCACTCTTATTAATTATTCTCATATTAATGACTAAACACAAACAAGTAACTTGTATAAAATGTAAAGCGTATATGAACACAGTGTGTACAGCTGTTACTGGAGAAGCTACGATTTATTTCTAAAAAAATTCTTTCATTGATTTTGTGTATTGAAAATGTTTTTGGTTGACAATGTATTTTTTTTTGGGCTAGTTAATCTACAAGATGGATTAAAATGCTGATAAATACAAGAAAGGATTACACATGACAGTATAATTAAAAATGTCAAAATGTGAAAAAAATGTAAATAAAATCATGTTTATTCTGTGGCACAGAATATTTTTTTCTTATAGGAGCCAATGGCTTCTTGCAGGATTTTCTTGCCTGGAGCCCTGAATTATACATTACATATTTTTATTACATTTTATTTCAGAATTATATTACTATATTATTTTACTGGTACCTAATTTTCCGTGAGCAGTCAAACCTTGTACTTTTTAAACTTGTGCATCATTTAACAGAAACAAAAGTAAAAACCAATGCACTTCTTTGGTGAAGTGTTATAGAGGCGTCCGTCCTACCGATATAAGGAAGACCTTGACGCCCTGGTCCTCAGTGTCCATGGCTGTGATACGAACGCTCTTCTCACTGGCTTTATCCACCTGCATCTGCGGCCAGAGCTTCGTGTTGAGGATCAAGCGCAGACTGCCCTGCGTGCGCATCACTAACAGACAGACGCAGACACATGAGGAACGGCGAGACACTTCAGTGGCTCTAATGAAGCCAGGCACTCGGCGCAGCTCTTACCTAATCTGGACTGTAACGAGCCGTCGTCGGTGGATGCCATGTCGTTAAGTCTGAGCAGACCGCGGCCTCGTTCCACCCACGACTGAGCTGGCTTATCGAACACAAACAACTTGCACTGCATCTGTGGAGAGACGCACACAAATCAGCTCATTATCAGCACATCAAAGTTTCACTGAGAAGAAAAACAGGCCTGAAAAGAGTAAAAAGGAATGTTTGGGGTGAGTGCAACTTCAGCTCTATAAAACGCATCTGTAGCCTGCTGCCAATTACCACAGAAAACCATTCAGACTGCCCTCTGCTCACACTGATGCACTTACAACACATGTCTTTGAGGAAAGACACTGGAAGACAGACAAATTAAATGCACCGTTTGGAAAGCACAAGCTGAAGTCATAAAAGAATATTAAAGTACAAATAATGTAACTACAGATAAGCAGGACTCCTAAATCCCTCCCCATGCTTTACATACAAAAAAGCAAGAGGAAAGAAAAATTAAGTGAGAAAATAAAAGAATTTAAAAACAGAAATGTAAAGACACTGTAATAATTGTATAAATGCCCTTTATAATTTAATTATTATTTGTAGCATTTATTCACACACACACACACACATATATATATATAATTGGTGGGCCGTTATCTGCGTTTACATAATGAGTGTATACTGCGTGTATACACACACACACACGTTATATGTATTATATATGTAATATATTTAAGAAAAATTTGCATGTGTATATATGCATGCGTGATATAAATTTAAGGATGTGATTAATCGTTTCACAGCACATATGTATGTGTTTGTATTTTTTTGTGCCCTTGTTTTTTCAGGCCAAAATTAGATACAGTACACACAAACAGTTTCACACTAAAATGATGAATGCATTTACATTTATGCACTATTGAACAATATTTTAATATTTTAAAATGGACCACATTCACTTCCGCTGCGTCTCATAATAACTCCTTTTGAATAATTCTTCCTTTTGTTAGGGAAAATGAAGAACAAGCATTTTTCATTTTTTATCGTTTTTGCGACAATCAAAATTATGCCACAAAATCTGTTGATAGAGCTTAATTTGAACTGAACCCGAAACATTACAGGTTAACATGAGACTAGTGAGAATTTTTTTGTTAGTTTTCAAAATAATTTTCTTCTGTTCAGCAAGTCTTGAAGACTTGATTCGGTTTTCTATGTGAATATACTGTAAAATGTCATTTATTGTTGTGACCAAAGCTTAATTTTCAGCATTATTTATTCTAGTCTACAGGGTCACATGATCCTTCAGAAATCATCCTTCCAATATGATTTATATGATTATCATTTATATGAATATGCTTTTCTGATCAAGAAAAATTTCCTTTATGAATGATGAATCACTTTCTGAGTAACATTTCAAAATATTCTGAAGTTCAGAACATTCTTTAAATTGTGGACTATAAGCTAATGTGTTTTGTGTGTTGACTGACTGCTAGGCTGAACGTGGTCTCACCTGTAAAACATTGCTCTCCGACTCCTCTCCTGTACGGACCTCTACTTTCTCCAGAATGCACTTCTTGGCAGTAGCTTTGGTGTACGCAGCTGCCGACTCTTCCAGAGACTCTGTTACACTGTGATCTGGCACACACACACATAGAGAAAAGCATAATTTTAACAGCTCATAATGAACTAATTGCAGCAAACATCAAAATATTAACTATTGGCATTACAACACTGATTGATAATCCTAGAGCGTAATTAACTTAACTTTCAAAATGACAAACAATTAAAGAGTGATTCTGGCATGACCTATCAAGATATCAAGTATCAATTTTCACGGACAACAAAATCTCAAACAAAAGAAACAAATCAAAGCGGATCATCAATAAACCACCAATCCATCTATTCATCCACTCATCACTGTAATTATTAATATTTTAAATTTAATTTGAATTCTCTTATAATCTTTTTTTTTTGTTTTACTTGAATGAATCTGATTTTATTTTTTTAATAAAGTGTTTAATTTACTTTGAATTAGCTTTTTTAATTTTACTTTTTTTGTACTTTTATTTTAATTTATAAAAACATTTCAATAAGTATATAAATAAAGTAAAAAACATAATACATATACTTTTTTAAGCAAGTATGAATAGATGCATACATACACATTTAGCAGACGCTTTTATCCAAAGCGACTTGCATTTCATTCAAGTTGCTTTTCCTTGGAATTGAACCCATGATTTTGACACATATTTTTATTTATTTTAGATATATATATATATATGTATATGTATATGTATATGTATGTGTGTATACACACACACACACACACACACACAGTGTGTGCATGAGAGAGATTGATTCGTGCACCTACTTTTCTCAGGTGTGGCTTCTTGTGATGATGGCTCAGACACTGGAGCTGAACTGTCTTTACTGGCCTCGACTGGCGCCTCGCCTCCTTTTGGGGGACTCTGAAAGAGTTTTCACACAAAACTCTCTTTACACACCTCTGAAAACCCTTTTACTGTCTTTTTACTGTTGTGTGCTGAAAAACTTTTAGAAAGAAATAGTTCACACAAAATAAATGGTCTGTTCTTTTCAATCAACGAGGCACAACAGACTTCTTGGAGTCAACTCCTACTTTAGCTGTATGAGAAGGACAGCTACTAAACTTCTTTTTGAGGCAAAACCAGAGCAAGAGTAAATGATTTTAATTTTGAGGTAAATTATTCCTTTATGTGCTACATGTAAAAGTTGAACAGTGTATACAAAACACAAAATGGGAAAAAAAAAAAGTGCATTGGTTGTCATCCTATACACTCACCAGAACTCTCTCAGACATGTTCTGGCCAAAAACAAACTTGGAGCCTTTATCTGAGCTGTTGGTGGCATTGTTGGAGCTGCAAAAGCAAACAGAAGCAGATTTACAAGATGTAGAAGCCAGGCCAAAGAGAGCGAACAGATTCGAATGGCTCTACTGAACCGTTACCTAGCGCTGCCCATGTACTGTAAGAAATAATTGGTGCTGCCAGAATCTTGTGTGGAGTCTTTTGAGTCACTGGACGTGCTGTTTTCTTCCAACTGCTCAAGAAAAACACAGTAAGAGAATCTGAGAATAAACACACACCTCGGGAACTTCTATCGTGCTTCGAATAAAGAATGAGACAAATGCAGCAGTGAGTCAGCGCTGACCTTCGCTCGCTCTTTGATATTCTGCCCGAACACAAACGATGAGTCCACCCCACCATCCTTCTTCTGACTGCTGTCGTCTTTCTGTCCACCTCCATTTTCTTCTCCTTCCTTCTCCCGCTTCTGCAAAGGAAGAAACCCAAATTAAAGCAGATTCACCGACAAGCCTATGGCCTTGTAGTAACAAGTATTTCTTTGAGGTATTATGTTGAATACATCAGGCTTTCGTGGCTCATACAGTATGACAGTTCACGGCGGTTTAATGGAGTTTCATTAAAGACCTTTTCAAAAACAATTGAAAGGAAATGCAAGAAAAAAATATATAAAAAAATATGGTCATGTCTTGAATTAGCAACTCCAATCCAATATATCCCTTTTTTAGAAATTAACTTAATGAATAATAAAACTATGGACTGAAAAGCTATGCTAAAATATGGAAATAACTATCTGAAAGCTGAATTGCCAAAAAAACAAATAAACAATCCTAGGTGTGTACGACTTTGTTTTTTCAGACTTTTTCTTTTTTTTGATAACCACTAGGGATGCAACGGTATTGTAAATACCGTCGTACCGTGATAGCAAATTATTTAGATACTACCGTGGTCGCATGACTCGATAAAACGATAAAACAATAGGTCTTCTGAGAAAAGTTTGCTCAGGTGAATGGAGCAAACGGGATGTGGCGGGAACTACAATTCCCATCAGCCCAAGTGAGCCATCATTCTTTGCGGTCTGTTGTCGCTACAGATCAGTGTTGCCAACTTAGCAACTTTGTCTCTATATATAGCAACTTTTCAGACCACCTTGGCGACATTGTTTTTAAGACGCGCTACAGTTGATACATAGAGCCGTAGATCACTGAAGAGCTATGCAATTTCGTCTTCAGAATCGGAAGCGATTAATTTCCGATTTTGAATGCAAAATTGCATAGCTCTTCAGTACCGCTAATCAAAGAACCGGCATAACTAACGTGATGCGCATGCAATAATCCATTCCATTCCATTCCAATTTATTTATAAAGCACATTTAAAACAACAGAGTTGAACCAAAGTGCTGTACAGTCAG
>JAUCMS010000142.1:35372-54974 GCA_032357445.1 Enteromius radiatus | reverse complement strand
TAGTGCACCTGTCGTTAAGTCCATGAACACCAATACAACTGAAAGTGATTAACAATGCCCTCAGCTGCTTAATCAACTAGAAAATTATCAGACAGGTTTAATTGATTTCATCCCAGGCCCAAAATAAAAAAAAGTGTTCCTTTAATTTTTGTGAGCAGTGTATATATATATATATATAGTGACTGGAGATGTTGCTCCCTTGCCTGACCTCGGTTGAATGACAAATGATCCTGGAAAAAAAAAATCCAATGTCAAAGAAGGTGGAGTTTCAGAACACACCCACCAATTGCATAGTCGCCTCGGACCAATGGAAGCTCAAAGGTGTTTTGCAGCCAAAATGAACTTCCCAAAAAGCCGATTCGAACTGCCATAAACTCTGATTGATCTGATTTTGTTTGAAATTATGTAATTTTAGTTCATTCTTCAATTTCATTTGAAGCATATAGGGGCCTTTATACAGGTTTCAGATTTTTGAGTGAAGGATCGCTTTAGGCATTTATTAATAAGTGGCTATTCGCTTTTAAAATATTGGATGCATCAATATATGGTGTTTCAAGTACTGCATGAAAGACAGAGATTCAAATGTAATGCATTTCATGTTTTGTTTGTTTAGTAGTTGTTTTTGTATAATTATTTTTAATAAGCAATAACGAGCCAGAACAGGTGGCTATTTCTTTATTTTTACTGAGTTTACTAAACACTAAACACAGTTTAGAGAGGAGGATTGTGAACCAAAAACACTAACCCTAGAGTGACCAACAAATATTCATTCCTGTATACCCAATACATTAAACCAGTTTAAATTAAAGGATTTACAAGTATGCAAAGATTATGCAAAGAATGATTTGTCATTTAATTATATTCCTCATAACATATCGTCAATTTCTTTTTCTATTATCAGTGTTATTCTTGCTGCTGTATTTATTTTGTAGATGCAATAAATATTTATGAATTAAAGAGTTCATGAATAATCATGGTGTTCTGTCTATATAGTGAAATTAGATTAGTAATATATAATAATAAAAACAATAATAATGACAATGTTACTGCTCTCCAGAAAAAGCTTCAAAAAGGAACCCACGAGGGTCATTAATGCACCTTTAAGTAAAGGTTCCAATTAGAACCTTTTCAAAATGAACCTTTAAGGTTCCCTCACAGTTGCAATCTCCATGAACCTCAAAAGGCTGCTTTTTGAACCTTTTCTTCTAAGAGTGTAAATAAATATTGTTCTCCAATTAGAGTCTTGGCAAATGTTGCAAAAAATAAAGAAAACAATGGGTTTAAGAATTGTTTAATGAAATATCCCTTGAAGAATCAGAGCGAACAAACCTTTTGTGCTTTGTCCTTCTGAAACACGAACACTGGAGGAGCTATGGCAGGCTTCTCTGTTAGAAAGAAAACAGAAAGAAAATTAGCAGGGAACATGGTTTAAATAGATACGATCCCTGTATGCCTCTCCAAAATCCTACATTACACTGGTGTTTCAACTCTTGTTGTGATTTAAATAAGCAAGAGAATAGCTAAGCTACGATGTACTAATGTTACTTTTCCAATCGATCCAAGTTTCCGCCTACGTTACACACATAAATCCAAAGTCATAAGATAATCATTCACAAAATAGGTCATTTACTAAATGGTTTATTTGAGGATAGGGCATGACGCAAACTGACCAAAAGCAATGTCATATCTTAGTTTAACAACCACAGTTTTATTTCTCACTGCGTTAAAGGAATAGTCCACCCAAAAAAATAATAAATCTGTCTTCATTTACTCACCCTGGAGTAGTTCCACACCTGTAAGAATTTCTGACGAACATGAAAGAAGATATTTTGAAGAAAGTTTGCAACCAGGCTGTTTTGGTCACCATTGACTTCCATTGTATTTTTTTTTTTCCTACTATGGAAGTCTGGTTCCAAACGGTTTTAAAATATCTTCCTTCGTGTTCGGCAGAACAAAGAAATTCATACAGGTTTGGAACTCAAGGATGGCAGCATTTTCATTTCTGAGTGATCTATTCCTTTAAAGGCAAAGATTAACTGACAGCTTTGCCTGTAAACAACATAGTAACAATTTTGGAGGAAGAATTCTTAACGCACTGTAATTGTAAAAAAAAAAAAAAGAGCTGATAAAAGGGGAAACGTTTGTGTCATGCGTAAGAATACTTCAAATAAAATAACTAACATAGCCTCCAGTAGCTTATTGTTAAAGAAAATGAATAAATAAAACTTGCAGCAAGTAAATAAGATTTAATGTAATGCTACATTCGATATTCAATCACAAAAGAACCAAATAAAAGGAAAATAACCTCTTATAGAGGAGAAACCACAATTAGATGTAAAGAAGGTGTGCATTAAGCAATTTTGAAGTGTCACAAAAGTTACGAAATACTTAAATATTCAAATAATGTCATATGAGCAACTAGCATTTATGATGTAGCTCAGACAAGCATGGCACTAGTTTGACTCCCAGAGAACGCATGAACTAATACAAATGTAAACAATCAATGCATGCCTCTTTGTATGAAAGAATCTCTCAAATGCATTAATACATTATTAATGTTGCCCACTGCATTGAAAAGCCTGTAACCTGTAGTGTGCCCTTGCCATCACTAGCCTCTGGTAATCTGATCAAGCGGGGTTAGTAATCAGTCCCTGCAAGCCAAACACTTATCTTATTTCTTATCTCACTTTAAGCCAACCAATAAAAACTTAAAGACACTTCTGGCTTAATTAAAAGGCTTTAAAATGATCGTCATGCTTCGTAAATAAACAAAGACACATGATCTGGCTGACACATCTGGTATTTTTAGCTGCAGGACTCTTGCCAGCAACAAAACTGGAGGCTAATAAAACAATCATTCACAAGGACAAGCATAAAGCCCGTTTCTGATCAATTGCAAACCACCAAAGAGTGCAATAGCACACGTGCATCTGTAAACAGCTGCTTTCCCCAAAACAAATCACAGTCATCTGGGTGGCTCATTCAGCACTGTAAACCCGTGCACATCACTGTAATTAGGTCAAGGGGTGAGGCATCCACCGATGGGTGATCTCACCACTCAAGGCTGCTGTATTGGAGGACGTTAGAGCCCTAAAGGGGGGAAAATCATGTGTGCATGGGGTTGCATTTCACCCCGGGCCAGGAGGAGGGTGGGCGGGCCTGCTTTAGCACAGGCATCGGAGCCGGGTAACGCCACAAGCCGCGTGAGCGGCGCCGACAGCCGGCTTCCTCGGGGACGAAGCACCGCCACCTGCTCCGGACTCCCTTTTCCGACCACAAATCGATGCATTTGTTGGAATAACTTCAAAAACCGTCGTGCATCCAAATCAGATCGAAACCAACCACGAGTTAAGCAACTCGCTACCCCACCCACCATTTGCTTTCGTTTCGTTTCTGTATGGGTTTAATTTTTAAGCATTGGACTGTCTCAATAAAGAAGAATAAATAATTAAATATTACTTCACAAACGGCACATATCACTGATCCTGACGAGCTAAAGATAGACGTCTAAGCTCATAAGCCACGATTAGTATAAAATTGCACATTGTGAGAAAAAGATGCCCTAATAGCAGTAATGTAGATACATAATAAAGAAGAACGAATACATTTCTGCCACAATACTGAACTGCCTGTTAAAGATTCATATGTTAATCCTTAATGCAATAGCATGCTCATAAAAAAGCGTCATTCTCGAATCCCTTGTTGTTATGCGTGAAATGAATTATTCTTTTACAGCGTGCGCGCGGATGTGTTGCACGCGAGCGCATCGGGGGGAAGCGCGTGCGTTTCCACCCGCCTAAAAAATCAAAAAAAGAAACACACCGAGAGGTTAGTCCGTTAGCTGCACAACACACTCACATACACACACGGTCTGTCAGTGCGCTGCTTAGCCCGCGAAGCTAACACACTCATCGGCTAACTTGAGCTAAACATCCACACACACAGCCCCGCTCGGAGCAGCGAAAGCGCGCAGACCGGGTCACAAACACGCGTGGCGCTCTCACCGACGCTATTGTGGCGCGTACGGCTCATGGTGGCGGTTTATTTGCTTTATTTTACTCGTTTTGCGGATTCACACGGTTGCTTACCTTCGTTCGCCAAGTCCGCCATTTTACTTCTCCGTGCACACCCACAATGCACCGCGGCACTAGTGCGCTTTATTTCACAGAGCAGCTGCACTTACAATTTATATTTGAATATGTCATTTTTACACGAACCGTTACCATTTTACGCATCAGTAATATATATATATATATATATATATATATATATATATATATAAATAAGTATATAAATATAAATATTGTAAACAATTTTAATATTATAACTAATAATCACTCTAAAATCTTATATGGCTATTTATAAGTTATCCAGTATGTCCTGTTGCTTTTACTAACAATATTAATTACTATTATACAAAAGATTTACATATTACATTGTGTAAAAATTTCTATTAAAATATCTATTAGATATGATTTTCCTTTCTGCATCCGCTAACAATATAAATTGCCATTATAAAAAGATTATCTTATGTTAACAATGCCTAATTATTAACGTAATAGGTATCACAATTATTTTGTTATTTATAAATAATTTCCTTGCCTTATTAATTAGCATTAATTAAATACCGATAATAATAAACCATCGTTTATTTTAAGTTTAGTTAAGCTCATGAATACTTATTATATTAACTCCTACTAATTTTGTTAATTTAATATTTTATTTTATGTATGCATATAATTAACAGACCTGATTTAAATCATTTATATATTACTGAAAACGATTAGGCTATTATTTATTCCTATAAATTTTGTAGTAATGAAATATAACCACTAGATGGCCAAGTTTGTCAAGGCTGTATATGAACTCTGCACGGACTTGATGTTTGCCCTGAACTTCTCTTTAATATTTTATTTAAAAAAGGTCTACATTTTTCATTTATTATTATTTTTTTTAAATTAATTAATATTTTATTTGGCTGTTATGTAGCCAAACGGATTATTTTAAACTCTTTGATGTGTTTTCTTTGACGTAATAAATTACAGACAAATTTGCAGGATTAGTCCCGAAGTTAAGATAAAACAGAAAGCTCTGATTTACAACAATTGTGACTTCTGTTCTTCATAAAGATGCACATGAACCCTGACCCCATCAACTTTGGATGAAGTCTATCAAATGGCAACCAACTGTGCTTGATAATAATAATAAACGAGAAGAAAATGTTCTCGAGTGGGATCTTCTTTCACAATGGTTTACAGAGCCTGTGGGCAAAACCCATGTAACCACATGCAACAAGGAGACCTCCTGACAGACATGAAGATGAAGACAAATGTCAGTGATTATTTAGCCAAAAAATAAAATAAATAAAAAAAATCAATGAAGTCATAATCACTTGACTGAAAGATTTAGATTCTTCTCTAAAATGAGAGAACTGGTATCATATGTATAAACAGGTTATTCTCATTGTATCCCAACTAGGGATTAGTTTCTATGTTTATTTGACCATTAAATCACATTCTGTGTAATTACATGAGTCAGTGGCACTGTTATGATGTATAGAACTGTCAATTAATAAATATTAATTTCTCACAGGCTCATTCAGGCTTCAAGTTAAACAAATGCTGGCTGATTCAAGCATTCATCTGCAATTCTCAGTCTTGTAGACACATTTCAACTTTTATTTTGAGCATGAAGGAGTACAGGAACTATATCAGACCTGAGATATGTACAGAATCCTCATTTCATTATCTATAGCCCTGTTATTAGGATTATAAACAGTGCCATCACAGATAATTCATGATTAGATTTGACGTTCTGGCACATATAAAAGGATGCTTAATGGCTAATAAACACATTGTCAATTATGTAACACAAAAGATATAGAGTAACACTTTTATCATCATGGACAGCATGTGTGAAATGAGACGGGGGAAATCCAGTCTCTATAAAAAAAAAAAACACAAAAAGCACTGCATTTTTTATTATTACATAATATTCCAAGCTTCTTCCAAAAATACTATGTTGGTACTGTGGTACATTCCTGACTCTCTTTTGCAACCTCATTTCAGGCCAGATATTTAACAGAAAGCCTCATTGTTTTATCACGCAGATGATTTATCACATTGTTCCTGTGAGTTTCTTGTTCCTGTCTTTCAGGCTTCGTTGCTTATGTAACAAGAAAGTACAATTTAAGTGAGGTATCAGAAATGCATTTATGTCATCGGTAGACTATAAGGCACACATCTGGTTTTCTGCCAGATATTTGACACATATATCAGTTCAGCTACATACATTTATAGACACATTTAGATTAAATATCCCTCGTGCCAATGCTATAACAAATGATGCCTGTATAGATCAATATTAATGATACTAATTTTATGCAAGACACTAATGACTTCACTACATAATCATAGAATTTATTTTTCAACAATGAACTTTGGAAGAATAGATTAGTTAATTTTGAACCGTTATTTTTGTGAGCAGCATTAACTGTTCTCAGATGTTGCATTTAGAGAATTAGGAGGAAGGAGGAAACATATTTGTCATACAGTCAAGAGTATAGAGCAGGGCTATCCAAACTCTGATATCCTGAAGGGTTTAGCTCCAAACCCAATTAAACACACCTCAAGCAGCTAATCCAGGACCAAATTTGGACAGCCCTACAAAAACTACAAAACTAATGTGGTAAACTAAGACAGTCTCACCCCAACTCATCACATATTGATGCTTGGTCAGGACCCTTTGGCGTCGCTTTTTGAAGCTCAAGGTACCCCTTTTGCACAATTTTTTGACACGAAGGGTCCTCTGTTGTTTTAATAGGAAGCCCATAGCGCCAACATGCCGACGCGGCTACTGGGAATTGTATGGTCGTAATTAAATGGCTGCATTCACACAGCAGCAGAATATGGTTGTCAATGTATTTGTGTGAACGTAGCATTTATTGGGTCATTACATTGCCATTATTGGATATACGTAGGGATGTGATTTTCAATGTAAAAATCGTTTATTTATATTATGTTATTTACACATTTAGGAACACATAACCCCACCTCTGCCCCGAAATCTGTCAAGAAAACACAAGATATAGCAGACAAACTACCATCATCATTTATTTAAAAAGTATTAATATTTCAAGTCTTCTGAGGCAAAACGCTTGATTTGTGAGAGGAATATACCCAACATGTCCTCCAACTAATACGCTGGTATAGGTCGTTTCTACAATAGCAGTGAAATACGACCCATCAGAGCGTATACAACAATTGTGCTGCTATCGGCAACAGAACATTTGCATATTAATGTTTTGTACTATTTTATAGGTCATGTGATTCAGGGTTGGTGTAGCTCAGGTTGTAGAGTGTTATAAGATGAGACGTGATCATGTGATCGTGATGCATGCGCTAGTGAATCCCTATGAGACATGATTTTGCTGCCTTTTTGTAACGGGTAGGTTTAGTGTGCTCATTCCTACAAATTGCACCTACTAAAATACACTTTAATTACAGTGAGATCAGTGTGGAAAGCCCACATACTGCATTTAAACAAAACACGCAGATACAATACAACACTGTCATTATTTTTGCGGCCACTAGAGGGCACTTACCCTTAAAACGTAAATATAGGCCGTAATACGGTACTTACAAAACAGGTCTTTTTTTGTTGCTGCTGCAGTCTGTGTGCCAATTCAAAAAAAGATGCCTTATGTCAGCTTTGGTTGTGAAATGCTATTGGCTCTTGTGTATCTTGTGATCAATTGTGTCATTCTACGGGACAGGAGTATGTTTTTGAATGAGACGTGAGTGCGATAATGGCGCGGGATCATTTTCAGTGATTAAAACCCCTGTTTTACTCTCTTCTTTGCATGAAGACTTTGTATGGCTTCAGAAGACTTGGAATGCAGCACGAATTGTTCGTAATTTGTTTATGGTCAGTTTTTGTAATAAATACCTGTGTTCAGAGGTTGGTAGGTTTAGGGTTACGTGCTACAATGAAAGCACAAATTTATATAATTTTTTTTTATTTTTTTTTATGTAAACCATTAAATTAAACCAAACAACTGAAAACAATGGAGGACACTTCACATCGAAAAATTACGCAAAAGGGGTACCTTGAGCTTCAAAAAGTGACGTCACAGGGTCCTGACCAAGCAGAGTTGGGGTGAGACTGTGGTAAACTGGAGTGTGTTTATTTTTTTGGTCAGGAAAAACAAGCTAAAAGTACCTTTAAGACCTTCAGATATCAATCATTTCTGTGGTATTTATTTGTCGTCAGTAAATCTCAGATGGTCAGTTGAGATGTAAGTATGCCTCATTTGACACTGTTTGAAATGTAAATAAAATACAATTTTAAAAAATTGTGCTTAATTCGATTTGAATTGCTTTACTGCAAAAAAAGGTTATTTTGTGGAAAACGTTCTTTTTTGGAAAAAAATGTTAAAACAAAATTATTTAAAAAATAAAACATATTTTAGTTTACACATAGACAATACTTATATTTTCGATTCATCAAAATGTACACCATTATTACACTATTACAGCTCATAATCTGCGCATCTTAGTTGTTAGTTTATTCAAACATTGACTTGATATATCACTCCAAGCCTCCTGAAGAGGATTCACACTGGTTGGACTCTTCTTACTGGTTCAGTTCCTTAGGAGCTCAATTGGGTTAAGGTTGGGTGATTGGGGTAATCAAAATAAAAATTATTATTGCTGGTCTTTAATGATGTCAAGTTACTTAAATTGTATTTGCACCAAACCACACTTTGCCTGGGTTGTTTCCAAACTTTTGGAGGGCAGTGTACCATCAGGGTATTACGCGATTTCTAAGAATAAATAGAGCTGCTGAACTGAATTAATTTTCAGTGAATTCAACTTTACAACCTTTATAGCTGAAGTGGTTCCATAATTGATTAGCTAATTAAGCATAATTATGATTTTTTCCCCCTGTTAAGTTTTGTGAAGCCGCTTTGAAACAGTATGTATAAAGAACTAATGTGACTTGACATGAAATAAGGTACAAAGCTGTTATTTTGTGGTTTCTGCTCCAAAGACAAACAGTTTGTTCCCCTAAAGCTAAATTATTTGTAATTTTTCTGAGAGCACAGAAACAGTTCAAAGAGTAGAGATCTCATTAGTGATGATTCTTAGCAATATGAATATCTTTGTTTTATTACATGTCTCTAGGAGACGCTGTATAAATTCAGTATTTATTTTAAACAGTGATGATAGAAGCTCTTTGAATTCTCTAGGTGCCCACGGCAAATCTTATCTGCTCGTGATTCATGACATCTATATTTTCTCCAAAGACCTCCTCGAATGACCTCAGTGTGGTAAAGTTAGCATAACATGGGAAAGATTCTGATGGTATGAAAAGGACAATGCGTACATTTGTTTTTTCAGCACGAAATAAAAAAACATAACATACATTGGCTGGCAGCAGACCATCATTTTCTGGAGTTTTTTTTTGTCAAAATATCTTTTTGCTATCGTTAGACATCAGTGCCATTAATCCATCAAGATGGTGCTCTTATGATCTCTTACGGGAAAAGAAACATCCAGATGCCAGCTCACTGTTCACTGTTGTTATGCCAGATACACGTCAATGTTTAAACAAATGAGAATTTTCTTCATTATAACTAGAGCTGTTTTTCTTTTTAAACTTCACTAAGATTATAAAAAACACGAGCCATTAAGAAACAATTGTTTTGATTTGTTTTTGTTGTAAGGATGTTAGTAATACAATGAACTAAAATAAAACAACACTGCAAAAGAAATCTAAATAATTAAATAAGAACTGAATAAAATTGTCAGATGTACATTTATAGTAAAAAAATGTAATTTACTAACACGAAAATGTAAATGTAAAGCAGTAAAATCAACAATGCACACTGGTATTAAAATCTGTTTTGTACCTTTAACTGATAACCACCATAACCACAAGTAGCTCAGGGGAGAAGAATGCTTGAATAAATTATGTTATTTTTGTTTTCTTCGCACAAAAAAAGTATTCTTGTAGCGTCGCAAAACTGAAGTTGATCCACTGATGTCACATGGACTGTTTTACCAGTGTTTTTATGTGTTTCTGGACCTGAGATCGGCTGTATTGCTGTCTATAGAGGGTCAGAGAGCTCTGATGGCTTAAATATCTTAATCTGTGTTCTGAAGATGAACGAAGGTCTTATGGGTTTTGGGACGACAAGCGGGTGAGTAATTAATGACAGAATTCAAATTTTTGGGTGAACAACCCTTCAAATAATGCAATAAACATTAATTAAACAACAGAAGATAAAGACCAAATGTACATAACTGATAAGAAAAACTATGGGAATACCAGTTCACAGTTTTACTTCTAAAAGCTACAATTAACAGCACTTTACTGTAAAATTACATTAAATGTCTGGCTAGATGTTTTACCGTTTTTTCCCTGTATATTGTACAGAACCGCACTATTAACCTATTAACTTTTTTTTTTTTTTTTTGTAGCATTTTTACAAGATTTTAAAGTTAAAATTACACTTTTTATATATATATATATATATATATATATATATTTTTTTTTTTTTTTTTTTTTACAGTAAATTATTTGCTTATCGATTTACATACTGATTTACTGTACACCAAGTCTGCATTTTTTGGATCAAAATACAGTAAAAACAATAAAAAAGCTATAATTTTTTTTATATTAATATATTTTAAAATGTAAAATTTAATTTATCAAAGTAGAAATATTCACAATATTTCTCCATTCTCCAGCGCTCCTTCATAAATCATTTTTATGATAATTTAATGCTATATATATATATATATATATATATATATATATATATATATATATTTACTTACATATAGTTGTTGATTGTGCAAACCAAAAAGGCCCATAAATTACCCATAAAATGAAAGTAGAGCAAGCCATTGCATTTCCGTGAGAAACAAAGAAAGAAAGCTGTGTCTAAAGCAAAACAATTCATCTGTTTTTATGGATCAGAAGAAAAGTGAAACATCATGAACAGTGACCCACGCTATCACATGGCCACTTACAGATCCCACATTCCCACATCAAGCTCTGGCGTCTCAAGACGACTCTGAAATGGAAACAAGGGGCCAAAGGGGCAACACATTTAGAATACATGATTTAATGTTTTGGTGACAGAAGAGTTTGAAATACGATTCAAAACGCTGTTAGAACATGATACAACCTGAGACAGAGAACAGCTTGGGAAATAAATGCTCCAGTTCATCTTTTGACTTTTAAATCCAGACTCCCTGATGTTTTTCTGCACTTAAGTTATTTTTGGTACCACGTGGGCCTAATGCCTTTCTATATGAATATAATCTAAACAACATTCAGTGTATTTAATTTTATTTAGTACATGGTATGTATACAGCCTAATTATATATTATATATATATATATTTTTTTTTTTTTATAGTTTATAGCTTCAATATGTGACTTTTAGGAATAGATGTTTAGTGCAATGAATGCAGTGAATGTTTGTAAGAAACAATCTATCAAGAATCTTTTAAAAAAAAGGGAAAAACTAAACTTTTACTTTTCTTTCTATGGCTGTTTTCAAGCTGGATTGCGATTTTCTTTGCATGAAATTCTGGTAGTTTTTGACCTGTGGTAAAACCCAAAACAGCTGCAGTATTTTTGCATTCACTAATAATTAATATGTGCAATTTATACATATTTTCATGTGTTATTACTGTGATATATTTGTGTAATAAAACATTTTCATGGAGGATGACTCAAATTTCTATCTGTTCCTCACACAAAGCTACTGTATATATCATCTGAAGGGTCAGAAAACCATGCATTTCACTTCTTTTTGGAAAAACAAAATGCCTTGGCACTGTAAAACTTATTTTTTGAGGTTGTAAACAAGGATTTATGGAATAGGTTTTACTCCCAAAATTTACTTTTACATTTCTTTCAATGGCTGCACATAAAATTACACCATCCGATCATTATGAAACTTTTACAACTTTTATAACCGTTTCTGTTCATTTTCAATGAAATTAGAATTCTAATTCTGCGTTACCTCGGTGACATACGAGTTCGAGACGGCGTCATTATCCAAGAGCATTATGGAGGTGATGACATCATGCAGAAGGATGAAAGGACATTGCTGACATAAAATCATAATATAATATAATACAAGTAACATAAAATAATCCATTATAGGCTACTAGTAAAACAAAAAAGAAGTTTAAACTGAAATTGGCCTACATGAATACCTCATCATGTTCGAATACAGCTGCTCAGTATTTTTGCATTCACTAACGATTAATACAGTGCAGTTTATACATATTTTTATTATTACATATTTCTTGTTACAAACTGCAATCATATATTCTCACAATCATAATAATAACAATATGTTAATTTTTATAAATTTTATATACATTTTTATGCATAGCATTACTCAAGATTTATTTTGATTGCATTGTAAAAGCATGACTGCATTATAAAGGTAGAATATACACATGCGTTGAATTTCCACGAAACTCTTGTGGAGGTCCCCTTTTCAAACTGAAGCCGAGGCTTAGAAAAACAGAAGAAATTGCATAACAGCAACCTGACAATCAGAAAGTAAAATGTCGCTCATTAAGATGCCACGCCAAAAGGATCTTAAGGTAGAAAACATGAGATGCTATAACATCTGTGCTTTTAAGCTGAAGCATATTTCTTTGGAGGTTGAAATCTGATGCACTTTCTCCTGTCACTCGTTTTTTTGTGTAATTGCAAAATGCTAGATGTCTCATTCAACACAAGTCAAGTTTAAACAGCCCTGCGTTTGGCTTACATTTCTAAAAACGCTGCAAGGCCCGAATTTACGCCATAATTGTGTATCAATTTTTTTTCGTTAGAAAATACCTGGCAAGAACCGCATGAAGTAGGCACTATGCAAGCTAAACAAAAACATGCTTTAATATGAGACTCACATGAAAATGAAGAAATTCTGGTAGTTTTTGATGTTTTGGTAGCTGCTTAGTATTTTGGCATTCACTTCCTAATGATTAATATGTGCAGTTTATACATATTTCCATGCATTATCACTGTGACACATTTAATTGTGCAATAAAACATTTCTATCTGTTCCTCACGCAAAGCAACTGTATATGGCATCTGAAGGGTCAGAAAACCATGCATGAACAAGTTGTCTATTTCACTTCATTTTGGAAAAACAAAATAGCCTTGACATTGTAAAAATAATTTTTTTTGAGGTGGCAAACAAGGATTCATGGAATAGGTTTTACTCCAAAACATTACATTCTACTAAATTTGTTTCTGCAGCATTCGTGACAACTCACATATTTCCATGATCAAAACAATGAAAACTGGATATGTGCAATACATGGTTTCATTCCTGTTAAAAAGAACTGTTTTAACCAGAACTGAATAATGCAATGCAGCTTTTATCCTCAGAAGATGTTATTTGAGTGCTGTGGATTATTGTGATGTTTTTATCAGCTGTTTGGACTCTCATTCTGACGGCACCCATTCACTGCAGAGGATACACTGGTGAGCAAATGATGTTACATTTCTCCAAATCTGTTCCCATGAAGAAACAAACATATCTGTACCTTGGATGCTCTGAGAGTACATTTTAAGCATTTTTTTTCATTTGTAGATGAACTCCTCCTTTAAACTAATATGTTGGTTAGCCACATCAGAATCAAAGGGAATACATTCAAAATCCTGATAGACAAATTGTTCACTGCGGTTTCATTTAACCAACCATGAACCATGACGTTTCCATCATTTCCTCGTGAGGGATGTGACTTCACCTGGCTCAGGTGTCAGGGTTGGGTCCGATATAAATCAACGCAGCTAAGAAACCAGCACAGAATCCTGGTACTGGGAAGAAACTGCACTCTTCTATACAAACAAGGTGAGCAGTCTAATATATATATATATATATATATATATATATATATATATAAAAACATCTAATGTTTACAAATTCTAAACTCTTTAATGATTTTAGGGATTCTAAATGATTCTTTAACGATTTGAGTTTTTTTTCTTTGAAATGCCGACCTCTTGGGTTTCAGAGTAAATTTGACATAGTGGCTATTGTATGCATTGGAGTGTTTTTTAAACACTGGTTCTTCATTAATGATTTACTAAAGATAAATTAAGATTATATGTTCGTGAACGAAGCTTGCATTCAGTTTTGTCTTCTCATAAAATGTGTTGGTTTATCTTGATGTTGCAAGTTTTGTTCAGAGATGATGAAATTCTATTTTTATACGGCATCTGTCATCATTTTAACTGCTTTTTGACAACAACAAAGAACTTTCTTAATATGTTACTGATGTCCAAGGGTCAAGGCCGGAGAAATAAGGAGAAGTGCGCTGGAAAGCGCGCCTTTGGTGCTGATAAGGTTTATAGAGGCTCTCGTAAGAGCATCTATCGTGTGGGCATGTGCTTATGAGTGCACCTGGTGAAGCAGTTCATGATTTTCTGTCTCATTACAGCAGAGACTCTGGGAAATCATGCGGTTCAGCGTCTTCTTCTTCGCCGTCCTCCTAGGATTCCTCTATCTCACACTGGCACAAGGTAAAAACCACAAATGAGAATTGTATTACAAACAATCCGGCTCTTTTACACCAAAAACATTTATTTGAAGTTGAAGATATTTATGAAAATATACAGATTTTTTTTCTTATATAGCATCATTTATTTTGCAGATTCAGAAGAAAATTAATGCATTTTTACATTGTCAAGGGTGTACCTTTCCTATTCAAAATATTTCTAAAGAGACAAATGCATTTAAAATGAATTCCAATTAATTTATTTAATGGTGCAGCAATTCCCATTACATTGCATTATTTTAAATGTTAATTAAAATCAGGAAATGTAAAGTTTGGTGTAAACCCTTGTTTTGTCATATCCATACCATATGTTTAGGATATTTGTTGCATATTATAATTCAATGATATTTAATCATGCTATTTATATATTATTATTACAGTATATTTTTACAGCATCTGTCATAAGTTTCGATATTGTTTCTTTTTGGAAACACTAATTAACTAAAGGGAATGATTATATTAGTGCAATTTATGCTCTTCAGTTATAACGCAAATAATTCATTAAAAATATATAAAAAGAAATATAAGGTACTGAAGACAGTATGTGCGTCTCATCCTTTTCACTAAATGTTTTGTGTTTTCTCTGAATTTAGTTTCAGTCGTAATATGATAAGCACCTGTGTTGTCTTTTCACCCCTTCCTTGTTTGCCGCTATTTATGGTTTTATGAGACACGTTCACTAAACCAATTATCTTTAATTGCCTGTAAAAAATTGTTATGCTATGATTCATTGATGCATGTTTTTTATGTCTGTCTGTAGGCTCGTATGAGGATTGCTGTCTGCGGTATATCCAAAAACTTAAACCAGTCCACAGGAACAGAGTGATCAGCTACAGAAGACAAGAGCTGGACGGAGGCTGCAACATCCCAGCTGTTGTGTAAGACACACATATATATGTTACTGAGTAAATCTGAGCACAGATAGCTATAAAAACACACAAATCTGCATGGAATGAAGGATCAAAAGGATTAGTATTTATTTGTATAGCCTTGTTTATCTTGTGAAGTGAGTGTATAAAATGTTCAGGAATGTAATACAGTGAAGCGATGCAATAAATGCATTGCATTGCAGTGACCTGCAGGAGTGAGATCTGTCTTTTATATGTCATTTCCTATTTTAAACCTCACAATTAATCATGTTTAATGCAATTGTCTCCCAACAGCTTCACATTGAAACGTGGCCGTATGATATGCGCCGACCCCAGAGAGAAATGGGTCCATGAACTCATGCGGAAGGTGGACACAGAATATATTTATAAGAGGAAGGTGTGTATATTTTGAAATGTATCTATTTCAATTTTATTTTTTAAGCATTTATTTATCGCCTATGTATTGAAATATTTATACAGTCAGGGTTATTATCATTGGTTAAAACTATAAAAAACTTTCATTGAAAATAAAATAAACATTAACTGAAATAGGCTACCAAAAACTTTTTTACTTATTTTATTTCAGCAGCATGTTTAATTAGTTTAACCTCCTATCTAATAATAAACTACTAATAAACTAAAACTAATATATACTAATTGATTATATACTAATTGAACTAAAATTTGTACTAAAATTAAAGTGAAAACAATATATATATATATATATATATATATATATATATATATAAATCAAATCGAATTCATAATACTAGTATATCAGATGCCTGCAGTGTCACAGATAGATTTTATTTGAATGCTTTTAGATGTACCAATATTTCTTAATATTAATTAATAAAAGGCTAAACTATAGAAATATAATATGCGTGATCACTCTAAAATAATAATTTGCCAAAAGACACTATGTCAAACGTGAATCTCTTATAAAATCACTTATTTTTGTTTTGATCTGCAGAATTCACGGGGTTAAACAAGCCAGTGGCGGCCGAGAAAGGACCAGAGGGAAAACAACTCGAGTGCCTTGGCCAATCACACTCTTTCCTTCAGTTCTAGCTCTCCGAGCGCATATTTCACAAGGGTTGACTGATGCTCTCAGTACTTCCGGTGTTCCGCTCTATGCTCTATCTGGTATCAGGTGGCATTCGCTGTTTCCAGACTTCTGTCGCTTCACTGACGGACTGCTGGTAAAGCTCAGAATGAAAGATATTTTCCCTCTCCACCTGCTGCTGTTGTCATCACGTCCAAGCTCTGCGTTAAACCTTGTGAGCTGCCTGCTTATAAAGCCCTACAGTATGCTTTATTGGATAAAGTGCGCAAATGAGGGCGCTTGACGCATGCGCACTACAAAGATTTATCTTTTATATACAAAGCTATGAGCGATAAAAAAAAAAAAAAAAAAATCTTTGTACTCGTTTAAACTATATTCTTGGGTGTGTTTTAGTCTCCTCGTACAAGCACTTACCCGCGGCTGGACAAACCGATTACTGCAAAAAATAAAATAAAATAAAACAAATTTATAAATAAATATATGAAACACACGCCTATGAAGTAAAAAGTGACTCGATCAGTAGGCTACTCAATTAGCTAGTGTTCCTTATATAAACTGCATTTAAATTACAATATATTTAATAATAGCTTTACTGGCTCTTTTCTCTGTAGCTTGTTTAATAAAATGTAGATTTAAATTTCTTCTGCTTTTTCTGCCGTGCTGCACTAGTTTTGTAACAGAGCTCATGTGCGCAGCGTTACCTTGAGGGTCTTATTAAGCTACTGTATTATACACTTTCACTTTGTACACTTTGATTTACCGCTTTCCCCCCACATCATTAAACAGTCAGTGTGATAAAAAGTTATTAGTCGTAAATGTGGGTGGGAAGGTTTTGCAAGTAAAGCAGATAATCCTTCTATTTCCTTATGAGTTTATTATACTACTGACGCACAGACAAGTCATTTTCAAATTTTTAGGATATAATAACGCTTTATAAATTATGATTTGTTATTTTGATTAAAGCAATTATCTAAATGAATCATTATTTTATAGTTATAAGTTTCTGCATATTTTGCATTATATGTTTGGTTCTTGTTTTTTTTTTTTTTTTTTTTTATTTAAGCTGAACTACTATTTTTTCCTTTAATGTTCACAGTTGATCCAGTGAGAAAGAATGTGATGCGATGAGTTTTATTGTTTGTCTGTTTTGAAACTGGGTCACATAAGCTCTTTGGGCTCCATACCTGATAAAATGGTCTTTACACTACAGATATTTTCTCAAATATATCAAAAATAAAATATTTTAAAAAATAACTGGACTTATCCTTTTTTTCATGTGATTTTATTTATTGTTATGTTTACATATCAGAAGTTCCTCCTAAAATCCCTTTGAAGAAAATAGACACAATAAATCAATCTCTCTCATACAAAGAGTGCATTGCTATAGAAGTAATATATCAGCTGACTTTAGACGAATTTGATGAGAATGTTTGTAGTTCATACACAGATCTCTGAATTTTGATCGCAGATTTCTTGCAGTAACATGTTTAAAGACACATGACAGTAGTAAACAAATCTGACAGTCCTAATCCATTTCAGTCTATATTTAATGTAGTTTTTATTGCATTGTAACCTACTTTTGCTTTCCCGTGAAACAGAAGAGCTGTTGCGCAATAAAACAGGGTCAATAAAAAGCCAGAGAATTATAGCCTATGGCCCTTGTGAAACAGACTGTTAAATGTACTTTCTAAAGGTTAACTTTTACTTGAAAGTAATGTGCCGGTACCATGGTACAATGAGGGTTTTAGATAGTACTTTAATAGTACTCACAAACAGTCTTTCCTATAAGATGCTCTACATTTTTTATTTTTTTTGATTTTCAACAAAGTGGCACAGTGTTGTACTCAAAGGTTCTACTATGGCAGATCTCTAAAAACATAGTGCCATGCCAAAGTCTACAATGCAAGCATCCCTATCTTGTCACGACTAATGACGAAGGCTTTAGACACGCTGTCTGAATATCTGCCTGTCCTGCGGGTTCCAGCATGCTGCTGTCATCCTGGAGCTCTCATTTCTCGTGGAAATCGTGTAGTCCCATTTCTGCACCTTTACGCCATTTCTCATTTCTCTTCCTTGCTGGTGGTGCAGGAGGCCGAGGCATGTTTGCTCAGATAGCATCTCGGCGAGACGTGTCTTCAGAAATTGGCTTCCTTCATGATTAATTATTTCCAGTTGCTACAGTTCATTTTGCCTCGGAGGCAAAAATATCCTGCAGCAAGTTTGGGTTTCTCTATACTTCAAATGTGAAAATGAAATGTGGGGGATGTAAACATTTGAGGAAAGAGTGAGGAAAACACTTCTTTTTATCTGAGGAATGCACTGAAGCATTACACACCAGTCAGTATTTCCTTTGAACTTGACTTTAGTGCATTTTTCCTAGGAAAAAGACTCTCATGAGCTAGTAGTTTTTAGTGAATTAAAAGCATTCAGTGGAACCAGTGTAGTTCTATTCAGAAAAATTACTAATCATTTGTTTTATTGTGGTGAATAAATATCATGTGTACCTCACGACTAGTGTAGTTAAGCACACGAAGGACTGCCCCTTTCTTTTTAGTGATTTGACAGTATTCAGTGCCATGCAGTGCCATTCACGACTATTAAGTCAGTTCTTTTTAGTGAATCAACATCATACATAGGCTATGCAACTAGTTTATGAACAAACAATAGTAATGTAGCTCTTTTTAATTAGTCAAAACATTTAACATAACCAGCATTAAAGGGTCTAAAAATGATTCACGTATGCTATTTGTTCCAACTACCGTAGTCTAGTTAAAGAACCAATTTATATGCTGGTTCTTTTTGGCGAGTCAAAAACATCATTCAAATCACTCAAAAATGAAACGTTTGGGTTTGACAAACTTCTTCACTGACCACTTGATCACTAAATGAACTAGAGAGAGTACATAAGAGTCGGTTACTTACTAAATCATCAGACGACTCTCTCCTTGTGCCTTCCACGGTCATTTATGACCGGAATTTTTTTTTAAAAATATTTTTAAAAAATCAGAGCTTCATCGGAATGATATGTAATATGTGGACTGTTATGGCACTTGGAATGTGAACAC
>JAUCMS010000142.1:0-13953 GCA_032357445.1 Enteromius radiatus | reverse complement strand
TGTTGTTGCTACCGTGCCTTTTTGCCGATGTTGTTTATGTACTCTGATTGAAGTCATTATATTAAACGTGTGTGAATTGCACTCTCGTCTCCTGCGAACTCTCTGCGTGACCGGCACGTTACAATTACACACACATACAGCACATATTTTTTTAAATATTTACATTTATTACTTTGTACTATCATTTAAATCGTATAAAAACACATACCAAAAATACCAATGTATCTGCATGTCTGTGTAATAAAGACACACAGTACTCATATTATGGGTATAGTTATATAGCCTATTAGTACATATTATGTAAACAAAAACTTATTTTGGATGTGATTAATCGTTTGACAGCACTAAAATAATTTGAATATAGTTTGAAATACACAGAATATGATCATGATTACAGTATTGAAATACATTTTCACAGGAAAGTGACTAGTTGATGGATTCACACTTTTAATAATCATTTATATTTTCTAATAATGTGTTTCATGAACGTTTTAACTATATTAGATAAAATAGCAACCAACTTTGACAAGTCACTTTCTGATGAAAATTACATAAAATGTACAAAAAAGTTAAATATATATACAAATTTTATTTCAAAAATGCATAATGTGAAATAAGTAGAATTAATCATTCAGAAATCTGTATAGTTATACTATCATTTGATTGAGGCACAATAGCAGTCTCACTAATTGTTTTATAACCAGAGAGAATTTGCTTCTTAATGAATATAATATTTTATCAGTAAAATCATAAAATCATCTACTTAGACCTGGATCATAGTGAAAACTGTAGCTTGATATAACATGATGTCATGTGAAATGTAAAATACCAAAATTGGTTTAAAGATCTGAAGTTAGTCCAGTCTTGTTTGTTGTGCATTTTTCACAGTCTTGGTTGAGTTTCTTTCTTCCCAAACCATTTTTGGAAAATTCTGCAGTATTTTCCTTTTATAAGGCCTATGGTTTAAACGTGATTTTGTCTCGAGTGAAATCCCACACTGCTGTGGTTATTTGTTGAAGTCTGTAGAAACGGAGGGCCTGCAGCATCTGAGCCTCGTTCATCTCTTTGAAACTCTCAATTCATATGCTTCGTGTGGAGGAGGGTCCCGGGTCTCTCTGAATGCATTATCGTGGAAAAATGGCTGCTTTTCAGAAGAAACCAGCTCGTTTTATATTCACGTGTAATGTTGCATGCGTCCAAACATCTCCAAACAGTATGCTAGTGGAAAGCTAATCACGACTGATTGGCTGTGATTCGGGAGTTTCTGTGAGCAGATTAGAGGGTTAATCAGCAGCGCCAGTGCATTAATCAGTAGGCATTGGTCTTTGTAGTGTAAGGTGTTGCCTGTTTAGTGATTAGGTGAACGATTGAGGTGAAAACAGCTCCAGAGGAAACATCAGAGTGGAGAAACACATCCAATACACATAGAGATATATAACATAGGAAACGCAGCATCAACTACATAATATAATAATACAACAGAGCTGAGACTGAACTGTGTGTTAGTAGCTTTTCACAGGAAAATTACCATTTGATGGATTCACACTTTGATAATGATTTATATTTCGTAATAATGTGTTCAATTAACTTTTTAATGATAGATAGATAGATGTTTTTATTTATTTGTATTTAAATTATATTTTTATGATATCATATCAGAAGGTTATATATAGGCTAAGTATAAATTATGTGTTTCTAATTATAATAAATTATATGTTTATATGTAGATGGTGATGGATTATATATATTTATATAAGATAGCTAGACCGATGTTTTTATTTAAATTATACCTCATTATATGTATAATGTTTGTTATAATAATATATTTAATTTTATATAATTAATAATTTTTTATATGTAAATTATGCATTATATATTTATTAGTTCTGTCAAATGATTGTGAATAATTGCATCCAGAAATATGTGTTTGTTGTGTGAGTGTGTACATTTATTATTATACATGCATGTATACATTTAAGAAAAAAGTTATACTATATAAATGATATAAATAGATACATGTAAATGTACATATATTACATAAACAAAAACGTTTATTTTTGGATGCAGTTAATCATTTATTTAATATTTATTTAAAATAAAGAGAAAGGGATGGATAGGAAACCTGTGGCTTTAAACGTAAAATATTCGTAGGAAAGAGAAAGGTCAGTCTTACACTTTCAAACAGACTCACACGCACCATTTGTCCTGATGTGGAATAAACACGAAGCTCTCGACAGGGGGCAGGGGCCCGTTTACTTGCTTTGAGCCCGTTTTGTTTTAAGTGGTGGTGCTAAACACCTTCCCCCTGAGATAAAAGATGATTAATACCTTTGAATGAGGGCCGCTTAGTGGCTCAAAGTCCCTTAAGTACTTAATTAGTGAAAGGATGGGTCTGACAGCAAACACGAGCACGAGGTGTGGAAGAGATGCTCTTTGATCCTAACAGCAGGTATTAGAGTCATGGAAATTTGATTAGTTCTCTCCCATTCAGCTCACACGCTCAGCAGAGGTTCACCCGCCGCAGGTATAAAGATCCCCGAGGAGCAGGACCCGAAGACACAGACCTGACGTGGTGTGTAAGAAGCATTGCTATGGATTACCTGCCGCTGCTGGGGTTTCTTCTGCTCTGCACCGTCCATCAGACCTGTGAGTGTTTTTATCTTTTTATTGCATGCATACAAGATCATGCTCATTCAGTGGAGCACTACAGTGTAATCTGTCTGTCCTGTGATTGATACACTATGATGCTTTTGGAATACAAATACAGTTAAAAGGACACTTGGGTGATCAGATACTGTATGCATGGTATGGAAAGACCAGGTTTTTGGACATTTGTAGCACTTTTTTAGATACAATGTTATCTAAATTTGACAATAGTTCACCATCACAGTATATTTTGACTATGTGGTACTATCATGGTACTACCATGGTACTGCCTTAATTTATGACAGATAAGGTACCATATTATGTACTGCATTTGTAATTGTATTTCTTTTTATATATAGTTTTATTAGTATTTTTAACTAGTTTTTCTTTGTATATTTTTAATTATACATTTTTATTTCATAATTTTATTGTTTTTTATGTCTGCGTAGTTTTTATTTTTATTTCAGTTTGTTATTTTAGTACTTTAGCTTAAACTAAATGAAAATGACATTAAAAGTCCTCATATTTAAATGTTTTGTATCTTTTTGTGTTTCATTTTTTAACTTCAGTTTTAAATGCATATTATTTTATTATATGTTGTTATATGCTGCTTTGACAACTAGTTAAAATGAAATCAGTTTAAAACAATAAGTTTTTGTTTTATTTCAAATAACTACATTGTATGGTTTTCATTTTAGTTCATTATAACTTTGGTCAGTCTTGATATTGACTAGAATAACTTCAAATGATTGTTTTCTCCCATTATCTATCATCTACAATGGGAATATTTAACTAATATGACTTATTTGTGTCTTTTAGTCACAGCTGTTTTAGGTAAAAACACAGAATCCAGAAACCTGTTCACAGAGAGAGCCTGCTGCAGACGCCAAAGTCACATCATCTACATTGGCAAAGGTTTGATTTATTTACTTGGCATAAATTAAAATAGAAACACTTTAAATGCTGAATGAAACTCAATATAAATGTTCTACATTCTTTATGAATATGTTGTCAGATCCTGATTTATTTTTATGTAACAGATATTTCTGGCAGTCCAGTGAATGTCGATGTGGGCGTGTGCAGAACACACTGTGGCCAACCAGTGCGTTCTGCATCACTGGAGGCGGAGCTAAGGGCCTCCAAATACTCCTCAATGCTTGAATTCCTGAGACACAAAAAGGTAAAGCAATTCCACAACTGACCACAAGATGGCGACATTTCTCAAAATGAAAACAAGCATACGAAATATGAAAATGTGTTTTTATTTTAAAAAAAATTAAGTATACACATTCACATTCATTATTTAATGTTTTTTTGAATGTAGAGAGAAAGTGACATGATTTAACAATTATTATTTAATTAAATAAATAATACTTAGAATAAATTTATATATTAGTTGTCAATACATAAAATATGCATAATATCTTTATATAAATTATATATTTATAATTATAATTTTTTAGTAATTTAGAAAATATATTTTATTTAATATAATTTAAATAAAAATAAATTAGTAAGAAAACATTACTTGATATATTAAGATATTAAGATAACTACGTATTATATGTTTATACAAAATAAAGACTTTTTTAAAAGTCAAGTTTTTTATTTTACTGTGAGCATCTACAATAATGGTATATTCATACATCTTAGTAGCCCAATGTTTGTCCATCATCGTTTCAGATGAGGCGTTTAGATCAGTCGTCGGGAGCGTCAGACTCCATCAGCGGTCCTCCGTCCTGCGGCCTGGGCTCCACCTGCGAGCCGGCCGGGGTTCGTGTGGACCGTGTGATGCTGTATGAAGGTCTGCGGGAAGTTGAGATCATCGAGGACTGTCACTGTGAAGCCAAAATGAGCCAGTGTGTCCGAGCTCCGGCACTGAGAACATACTACTCTGAGACTCCATACGAGACTGTCATAGACACGGGCAAATGTGTTGGATCCAAAGGGGCACCAGGTAAGAAAAAACTGAATAAAAGTCCCTTTATACTCAGTGTGTGTTAGAATACTAATAGTTCAAAGAAACCAGTGGCATAAGTAATGGATAAAAATCCATAAATTCATGCACTAATAGATGCATAAGTTTCTAATGATGACACTAATCATCTGTTTTACCTACAGAGGGATTTTCATGCGTGCCGACTAAGTTTGATTCCACTTTCATTGAAACTCCAAACAAAGTGGAGTTGATCCAAACGGTGGCGCAGTGCAAGCTAATGGAGGGATGTTACCGAATCCCGTATGTAGAGTATCACTACGAGATCACGTACAACGATGACGGAGTCAAAGTGGAAAGCCTGAGGGTGAGTAAAGCAGCAAACAGCATTCAAAATTCAGTTTCAACTGTGAGAAAATTAAAATAGTATCTTTTTTTTTTCATAATTGTGCAGGCTTTTAGCCAGTTTTTAATAGTGGGTTATTTATTTATTTTATTATAGGTTTTTATTTTCTCTGCCAGATTTGGGTGCTTCAGCCATGAAATGTAAATCTCTCTCACTGGTTGCATCTAAAAACTAGCATAATGTAATAATGCTTGTAGTGTATGTTAACAATGAAAGTAGCATTTTAGACATTAGATATAAATGAAATGTATGATCAAATTATATACAACAGTGGTCAGTGGGTTAGTTAAAAGTCTAGATTGGAGGTTTAGAAAGGTAAATACGAGACCGAACTTATAGTTAGTCTTAACTGAAATGAAATGCAATCATTCGATGCTAAAGGATCTCACAGCAGGAAATGCTGCTGGTCAGAAAGGAAATGAGTCGTTTCCATGTGATCCATGCTTGTTTTCTTCATTTGTTAGACTTAAAGATCAGGATCCTGATCCATTTCCCCCCTCTCTGAACATTTCCAGTTCACATTTCCATAATTAGACAACGCTGTGAATATGCATGAAGATGTTGCACACTAAACAACTACTTAGGGCTTGAACCATTACAACAGCTTCTAGACAGAGAGTGCATTGTCCTGATTACAACCTTATTTCTGAAGCAAAATGGCATGAAAAGGTGACGAAATTTCCCAAATATTTTAAATGCAAAGAAAAAGAATTAATTCTTTATGTTATCTAATCTGATTCAATTTTAATGTGGCTTTAATGTATTTGACATGCATGTTTTTGTAATATTCTTTTATTTTGTTACACTTTATTACCAAAAAAGGTAGAAATGCCACTGAAAATCAGTTTCTAATTCATATTAAGTAAAACAGCTCCTAAGCCGTTTAATCATGTTAAATCCTCACATTTGTGAGTGTATCCGGTGTGCTTATTGAACACATCCGTGTCAGATGTTCTCTGTCTGTCGCCGCACTCTCAAAAGGTGCGAGGAGGCTACAAATGGTCCCTGCAGGTGCCAAATCAAAGCACTTAGCATGTTAAGAGGCATTAACAGCAGGCGGTGAACTGATGGCTTCTTTCTCTTGTGTTGCTAATGTTCTTACAGGAAATAGATGTTGGCAGATGTTTGGGAAGCTGCACCTCAGGGAGCCGCTGTCTTCTCAGGTACACGCCGCACATCTGACTTTACACACAGCTAAGCAAACACACGATCACACACACACACACACACCCTTTACAGTGCGCACTAAAACACAAGCCTATTTGCTTTGACACTTCGGCTAGTCTTTAATCCAAAGCAGAAATACAACAGTTTGGTTTTAGTTAATTATATGTGATTTCCATTCTTTTCTGTGGTCAAACTTGTAACACTTTTTATTGATTTACTTTTTTATGCTCACCAAGCCTGCAATTATTTGATGAGTGCGGTAAAAAAATAAATTGCAATATTATTGCATTTTAGACATGTTTTTTTATATGTGAATATATTGTAAACTGTAATTTATTTCTGTGAGCCAATGCTGAATTTTCAGCATCATTACTTGCTGCTCAGTTAATATTGGTGCTCAATTATTAATAATAGTTCTCATTAGAATTAATGTGTACCTGCTTTATATTTTAAACTGTGAATAAAAAATAGAAAATGAAATAGAAGACATTTTCAGTGTTATAAAATAAAAGCTGAACAATTTTTTTGTTAAATCTTACTCTACACTTTTGATTTCCACAAAGATATTAAGCAGAGCAGCTGTTTTCAACTGTGAAATGTGATTTGACCAACAAATCAGTACGCCTATATTAGTATGATTTCTGAAGGATCATGTGACAAAGACTGGAGTAATGATGCTGAAAATACAGCTTTGCATCACAGAAAAAAAAATTATATTTTAAAATATATTCAAATAGAAAACAGTTATTTTAAATATATAAATATTTTTTGTAATTATTACTATTTTGATTGTATGCTAGGTGAGCATCTTAATTATTTCTATAACTTTTGTCCAGTAGTGAATGTAATTATATAAATAGGATTTATAGAAGTCAACAGGTGAAGTAGGTCAAAACGGTTTATCGAAGTTGTCCACAGACCAAAACAATACTCCAATACCCGATTTCATTTTAGGACTTTAACTGTTTTTGATTCATTTCAAATGTTGACTACTGCATTTAACTTGTAGATTTTTAAGTTGTAGTTTAACTCAGACTCAATGTATGAGGTTTCTATTTACATTAACAACTGTAAACAACTTTAATGCACAAATATGAAAATAGGCAGACAGACAAAATGCTTAGTGGGAAATACAGCTGTACTGAGACATTTTCACAATAAAACAGAACAGATACAGTTTATACATCTGTTTTATTAGTAAGATAGCAAAACATTGTATTCCGCTATCATTTTATACATTATTTAACCTAATTTGAATTTAGTTTTTACAATGTATTTGCTCATTTTAGATTTGAAACTTTTTTTAACATTTAGTGATATTTGAGTGTATGTTGACTAACACACTCATGTATTTCTGCAGGAGCGCGTCTGATCTCGGTGAATGTCTGCTGTGGGCTGAAGGACAAGGCAATGCTTGTGTTCCTCAAGACTATGAAAGCCATACTTTCCTCAGTCAACACAACCAAATCCGCACAGTTCTGGCCATCACTTCCTGTCTATGCCAGTCGTAAACACACCATCCTCTACTGGATGACTTAAGCAACTACAGCGGGACTTCTTGAAGTCATTTGCACGGCTGTGATGTGCATTAATGGACAGAAGTGTAAAGGCATGATGCAATGACGCTGTTATGTAATATATGTATATTATGTAAAAAGTATTTTGTAAATAAAATCTATGTCAGAAAACAGGTCTTTCATCTTTGGATTACATGACAATCTGCACAGAACTAGAGAAAGAAAGTTACAGATGCAAATCATTTCTCAGTTTTAAATCATGTTACAAATCAATCAATAATTAAAGCATTAGCAAGAAATGCAAATGACAAAGAGGTGTCACGTATACAAAATAGCCTACCAAATACTCTAATCCCAAACAGGTCATTTCTGAGAGGCAATTCAGAGTTATTTCAAACTGCATTAAAAAGGGAAACCCAATTTGCCAACCATGGATAAGACCATTTATGTCTACTATGAGACATACAATTCACAATTTATAGACAAAATTTGTAGACTAGGAACTGATTTGTACAAAACTTGTATAATAGCTACATAAAAAAAGAACATAAAATTAGACAAATTTGTGCATTACCATTTGCAATGTATTTAAAGACATAATATACTGAGATAATAAAAAAATATAAATAATTTTAAGTATATAAATTCATAAACTTTGCATTTCACAGGTTAGTGTGGTCCTATGCACAGATCAAAGGCTTTGTTGCAACAATTTGTTGCAATTGTTTGTGATTTGTGACATATAAGTGAGTAAACTGCAAAATCCAAAACACAGACAGTATAGTACAGTACAGTACAGACAGTGTTTGCACTTAAAATAGGATTTGAGAGTAAAAATGCAATGATGTATCAACTGGGGCCACCTACTTTGATTTAAAAAAATTGGGAGATGTTAACTAAATCGGTCAACAACTTCAATGAGAATACCTGACTGCAAAGATGCCATACAACATCAGTCTCCTTCGGCATTAATGCCATCCATTACTCTTATGCAGTCCATTAGTATTAAGAAATCTCTGGATCAACACACTGAATGAGCCCCTAATGAAAACAATCAATTACAGATAAGAAATTAAACCAGTCTAAACCACCCAGCATTAACTATCTATTGATTCACACTCGAGCACATTTATTCAAATTCATGTCGTCATTAACATATGAGATTGTAAACGCAGTTCAGCGCGACGCGACAAAATCAGGCGATTTTAATTCGCTCAGACTGAGATCTCTGTTTGAGCAGGTGTGTTTGCCATTAACATGAAAACACAGGGCACATGCTGAAACCTCCTCACGGTGTTTGTCGAAATAATTATTGTTCCTCTATCACATTAACCTCCTTTGTCTCGATTAATGGATCCATTTTGAGGGAAGTAAACCGCCCATGGTGAGCAAACTTCGCGCCAAATCCACTTCGCGCCGCCTGAACAGACAAAATGTCATACAATTGATCATATTAACTATAATTTTAAAAAATATATACATTAAATTTACATATTTAGTTTATTTACAGCGTAGCATGGTAGATAAACACTAATTTCCTCTCAGGATCTCCTCACAGGACCACCAGTCCAGTTCGCACCTTGTTAACACCGCCATTGGATTTGCTTTACATTCGCTGATTGTTGATTTACATTTGAAACTAAATAGCAGCTCTTTACGGCTGTTGACCGAAGACTTTGCCAACATCATATAAAGGCCTGCCAATCTTGCAGTGCTTCATTCAGTCCAGCTCCAGCCACCAAAGAGCATCTAGACATGTTGACCGCAGTGATCTGGATCTCCGTGATGGGACTCTCCGCCTGCAGACCGTCTGTGAATCACCTGGAACACGAGGCTGAAGAAGTGCGCTCGGAGGCCATCAAGAGGCTTTTGGAGGTGTTTGGGATGGAGGATCCTCCTGCTGCTCTGGCTCGGGGACACAAACAGCCTCCTCAGTACATGCTGGACCTGTATAACACCATCGCAGATGTGGACGGAGTCACCAAAGACCCGACGCTTCTGGAGGGAAACACCGTCCGCAGCTTCTTCGATAAACGTAAGATTCTGGTTACTTTCGTAATAAGTGTGTAACTGTAAAAATACAGACTTGTCCTATCAATAAAATGAAGCTTGGATATAAAATTATGAGATAATAAAGCATTTTCAACTATTTATTTCACTATTACTATTATACTATTTCTATTATAAATTAAATTTTTACTACGACTTAAATCTTTGACGTGGTCTTACTCAGTCAATATATTATTAAAGATTATTATATTAAAGATATTAAGGTTTACCTTATGAAGAATAATTTTATAGCCTATAGAAAACAGCAAATCAGCCAAAAGTTACTTTAGCTGAGTTTTCACAGACAGGTCAGTTGTTTTTATTTGATTTTTGTATTCTCTGTTTTTTTTTGTTTTGTTTTTTTATCGGTTTTAGTTAAAATTTTAGTAATTTTACGCGGTTTGTCCTTTTTAATGTTTAATTTCAGATGTAGATTTAGTTATTTTTGTATATCATTTTAAACAGGAAAATAAATAAAGATGCTTTGGAAACTCTAGCTGAACAAGATACATCTTGTTTTAAATATTATTATTTTTAGCAGGCCTAAGGTTTATTAACATGCTTTAAAAAGAGCATATTATGCTTTTTATTCTGTTTTGAAAAGGTTCACATTGATTTTGATAGGGTTTTTTTTTTTTAACCCACACCATCTCATCAATTTAAAATAATTTTATAACCCTTTTTTAAATCCCAAGAAACTTGATATTCAATATTTTGATAGACTTTAGTTTAAATATCTGATATAAATAAATAACTGAGAAATCATTACAAACATTCAGTCAACTAAAATGTAACATCTATTGTTTGACCATAAGTGTGTATAACTAAAAGTGTAAATGCAACCATATATTTTAGTGTTAAGTTTAGTGAAGCAAACACATGTGAGGTTTTGAGAATGGCTCATTAAGACCCATATTCATCAGCCGCTGATCTGAATATTGAGGTGGGGGATGGTGTGAAATATGCATAAAGTATGTGTGATTGTGTGTCAATTCTCACGTCTGAACTCTGACTTCTCTCATTAGTGCACAGCGACCAAATCGAGTTTCTCTTCAACATGTCCACGGTGGCTAAGAGTGAGAAGATCCTCACAGCCGAGCTTCATCTGTTCAAGCTCAGACCACAAGCGTCGCTCGCGTTCAACAGACATCACTTCTGTCAGGTACGGTATTTACAGTCTGAGCTGTGAATAAAAATTAAGTGCTTCTAAAAAAAGGTTCTCCAGGTTAATCGTTGCAGATGTTTTTATGCAGGTCACTGTCTATCAGGTTCTTGATAGCAGCAAGAAGAACGTCTCCCAAGGGAAGAAGCTGCTCTCTTCCAGACTGGTGCCGATCCACTCCAGCGGCTGGGAGGTGTTTACCATCACTCAAGCTGTAAGTATCAATAAAATCATTTTCCTAGAGTTTTGCAAACTTTAGAAACCTTAGAACGGAGTAGAAAAGGTTTTAGATCACACTAAAAAAGTTGCTTGTGCAAATTCTCCTCAATAATAAACATGCTTGATATCTTAAAGGTGCGTTCCTGGATGTCAGATGAAGGCAGTAATCTGGGGCTCCTGATCTCGGTCAGGACTCTAGCAGGTCTTCAGATGGACCTGAAAACCGTGCGGTTCGCATCAGGCCGTAACCACCATCACACCAAACAACCCATGCTGGTGCTCTTCACCGACGACGGCAGACGGGCAGCTTCTCTGGAGATCATACCTAAAGGTATGGCATTTATGTCTCTTTAATAGTTCAATTAGACTGATGTTTCTTCACAGTCATCTCATATATACAGAGATACTTCAGGCTCTAGGGATTAAAACATATACATCTTGTCATAAATTAACAATTATATGTAGAAATGGAAAGAAAAATGTGTAAAAAAATATCAATAAAAAGACAATAAAAGAAAGTAGATAAAATGTATATAAAAGGTTTAAATATAGTATTGTAAAAAAATCTATACAGTGAATAATAGTAATTACAAAATTAAATAAAAAGCACTTAATACAATAGATCTGACATCACAGTATTATAAACAGTATAGAGAGTAAAAATTAGAAAAGTGGAAAATTTTGAAGAGAAATTGTGTAAAATTGTAACGATAAAAAAAAATAATGTTATAGTAAATAAAATACAGTGTTATAGTAAATAAAAACAAGCTAATTCAATTAAAAGTGCTTAAAACATTAATTGAAAATAATATAACATCTAAGAATATGGTACTATATAGAGTTAAAATAAAATAACTAACCCTAACCAACCCAAAAAATGAAAGAATAAAAGCTTTAAAACTGTAAAAATAAAATATATATAAAAAAAAAATATAGCTGATTTTTATATTTTAAGTGCACAACGATGAACATATCTGGAGGACAATAGCGTCTAAAAGTCTTCTTGTTGTCTTCAGGTTCAGATGATTCTCCTGCTAGACCCAGTCTCCCGTTTCCCAGCCTGCCTCTCTCAGCAGCAGCTCGCCGTAGCGCTCGCTCCATAGACTACGACGAGAGCGGGGAGAAAATGCCATGTCAGCGACTGCCGCTCTACGTTGACTTCGAGGAGATCGGCTGGTCCGGGTGGATCGTGTCTCCGCGCGGATACAACGCTTACCACTGCAAAGGCTCCTGCCCGTTTCCTCTGGGTCAGAACATGAGGCCCACCAACCACGCCACGGTCCAGTCCATCATCAACGCCCTCAAACTGACCAAAGGCATCGAGACGCCCTGCTGCGTGCCGGACAAGCTCTTCAGCATTAACCTGCTGTACTTTGACGATGATGAGAACGTGGTTCTGAAGCAGTATGATGATATGGTGGCCGGCAGCTGCGGCTGTCACTGACCGACCTCAGGCACACATCTGGACTGGACTCTTGTGGCAGGATGGGACTGTAACATATGTACATAGATATTAAAGTTTAATATATGGAGGAGCTTGAGTTGGTTGCTTGTAAATTTGTATATTGCATGTTGTGAACTATTATAAAGTCTAAATAAATTCTTACACAAAAATGATGGATAGAGTTGCTTTTTATTTCTCTGGCTGTTGCCAGGTAATTTATATATATATATATATATATATATATATACCCAATTCCCTTCTTCTCCTCTTTTCAGATTATTCTTTTTTACCTTTTGCTCTTTTATTTTTGTCTATGTTTTTCTGTGGTTGCTGTCATGTAAATTGTATTGCAAAAATCTACTTTTTCCTTCCCCCCCATTTTTCTTTACCAGCTTTATCTTTTTTTTCTTGTCTTGTCTCCTTTTCCTTCCCCCTTTCTTTTACACTTTTTTTCTCCCCAGTTTCTTCATCCTCTTTTTTTTTCTTGTTCATGCTTTTCCTCCTCCATCCCCTCTCTCTCTCTCTCCTCCACTATAAACAGAGGGTTTCTGAAGTATTTTAGTGACCTGCATCTGTTCATTTATCAGCTCATCTCACGTTAATGAACCAATCAGTGATCTGCAGATCCAAACACCACCAGAAGATGGTGACAGAAAAAAAGAAAAATAGTCAAAAACAAAGAAATAGAAAAGAAAAAAGTAACATAACATGTATAACAGTAAACTTTAGGCTGATCTGAATACGTCCAGACATGTTTTTTCCAGGTGATCATGTGGAAAAGTGCCAACAAAAGCAACAGGTGACAGGTAGAGATATGAACCGTATCCAGAGAGAAAGTAAAAGAACAGCAGGTAAACAGCTGCAAGATGAACCGATACCATTTAGCCTCTGTGCCAACCAATTCAGCTCACAATAGTGTGCCGATGCACCAGTGCTTACATATTTAATGACATAATTGAGATGCATTTTCAGATATGAACTCAATACACCAAGCTGTTTGTCATGAGATCTCTAGGCAAAGCACATTAAAATGACTGAAAACAGCATGAACTGCGTCACATTTTGCTCCTCAAAAAATAAACAAATAAGAGTCATCTTTAAGATGAGTCACAAGAATAATTAAGAATAAAGTCCAATATAAATAATCAGACATGTCTCAGTAATGAGCAGTGTTGTTATTGTTAAACTTTAAAAAAAACATTTTGTTCATAGATATAGAGCTGAAAATTTAAAAAAAATTAGAGCTGTCAAACGATTAATCGCATTCAAAATAAAAGTTTTTCTTTACATAATGTATTTGTATATACTGTGTATATTTATTACGTATATCTAAATACAAACACATGCATGTATATATTTAATGAAAATATGTTATGTTTATATATTAAATATATTTAGATATAATAT
>JAUCMS010000141.1:33921-44583 GCA_032357445.1 Enteromius radiatus | reverse complement strand
ATAAACATAATAAATAAACACAGCATAAACACATATATTATGTAAAGAAAAACTTTTATTTTGGATGCGATTAATCGTTTGGCAGCTCTAAAAAAATTAAAGAATTAAAATCCTTAAATTAAATGCATTGGCAACATTGTTGGTGAAAAAAAATATATTTGATATAAAATATTAAATATGATATAAAAAAATATTTCTTAAAATGAATATATATAAAAAATGAATATATATATATATATAAATATATATACACACATTTAAACTCACACACTAAAATTCTCTAGTGACTAAAATTAAAATGCAAAAAATCTAATTCAAAATATTGATAAAAACTGTAATAGCATTCAATGTTAATGAGTATTTTAAAACATAAAACATTTCTAATAGTCACAGAAATCCTTAAAAAAGTCCAGTGTTCCTAAATTATTATTATTTGTTGTTTGCTTGTTTCATTGGATCAAAGAAAACTTGTTTGTTTTGGGTTTTTATTTTAGTGAGATTTTTACCAGAAATAATTTTTTTTTTGAGTGGTCAGTTTGTTCTTCCAAGGTCTTACAATATAAATCTCTTCATGTACCCTCAAAATATCTAAATATTACACAATAATTATGTGAATATGAAAAGTGAATATTGTGGTACATTACAGCAGCATACTTCCAGTGCTCCCAGCATGTGAACAGGTCAGTAATCTGACACTCAGACGTCTCCCCCGCTCTCCCCTTGACCGACAGGACACATTCATGTCCAAGAGAGACCGCCATTGATGGCAGCTAAATGATGAAATGCTGCCATTATCAGAGAACTAAAGGCCTCGCAGCGGCCGACACCTGATCTGCCATGTCTCACTGCGGCCCTTTGTGCCAGTATTTCATATCTGAAATATCTGCTCTCATTCAGCGGCAGTCCACAGCCAGTCTGCCATGGAGCTGCGAGAATGGGGAACAAACAGACCATCTTTACATCACAGCAACTGGACGCTTATCAGGTCAGTCATCATTTTTGATGTCACAAACTAAAAAGGCTCACTAAAAATTATTTAATGATTTGGGGAAAAAGTGCTAAGGATGCATTTATTTGACAAAAAATACATTAAAGCAGTAATATGGTGTAATATTATTACTATTTAAAATGACTTGATGTATTTAAAACTTGAATTTATTCCTGTAATGTGCAGCATCATTACTCCAGTCTTCAGCGATCCTTCAGAAATCATTCTAATGAAATATTCTAATCAATATGATGATTTATTATCAGTGTTAAAACTGCTGTGCTGCTTCATATTTTGTAGAACTTGTCACACTTTACATTTCAGGATCACATCATATCATAAATGTATTTACTGTCACTTTTGATCAACTTAATGCATACCGTTAGAATAAATTTATAAATTTATTTTTTTTTAAATCTCACGAAACGCAAACATTTCACCATCACCTGAATTTTTCAAAGAATTAGCCTACATTTACATTTATGCACACATGACACAGATGCAGTTTTGAAAAGGTAAAATGGTCCAGAAAATACTGAGAATTGATATTCAGATGGTCATGTTAATAGCTATGTTCATGAATATGTATGAATGCTTTGCACCTCATAATTAATCAGGCAAATATAAAGCATTTGCAAGAAGGTAAATTCAGGAGTAGCTGCTTACTAAATCCTTGTATGTTTTTTCTTTGCATTTTTGTAGGACTGCACCTATTTCACCAGAAAAGAAATTCTGAGGTGAGATAATTATTGAAATACACTGGGTCATTGAATAATTTAATTCAATTATTCATTAAATTTACTAAATTATTTTAAGCGGTTGCAGTGAATTTATTTTAACTACATTTAAATTAATTTACCTGACTTTATGTAGCTAAAATAAATTGTTTGCAACTACTTACCTTTAACAAATCAGTATACTTGCTGGTTTTAATGTGGCTGAATTTGAAAAGTCGTGTGAGCTTTCTACTTATCAATCATAAACAGCATGAAGATATCATATTACATACTTACGTGATGAAGTTTGTCGTCTTTGCTCAGGCTGTTTCATCGATACCGTGATTTAGCTCCGCAGCTCGTGCCGCTGGACTACACGAACCAACCGGAAGTGCGTTTGCCCTACGAGCTGATTGGCAGCATGCCGGAGCTGAAGGTACGGCGCACATCACTCCTGTTCCTCATTAATTATGAACCACCTACTAATTGATCGCTGTCTTGGTGAGGTTAAGCGTTACCAGATCCCCTTAACTCAAGAGAACCAGCAGCTTAGTTTAATTTACTCTAGTGTTGGCATTAGCAATGCCTAAAGCATTTGAGACATACAAACATTTGATCTTATGAAACTATATTCAAAAGAGTGATTTACGAATAATAGGATGATGGAGGTTAACATATGCCAAAATGAGTTGTCCTTTATTCTTATAATATTTCTTAAAACAAGTCAGTTGTGTTTTCTCTGAGCTGCTTCGCTAGCCATGCCAGATTTGCTGCGTTGTCAAGTCAGCTGTTTTCCCGCTACTTTAAAGGGATAATTAAAAAAAGGGAAAATTCATTAATCATTCACCCTAATGTCTTTCCATACCTGTAAGACTTTTGTTCATCCTCGAAGCACGAATTAAGTTACTTTTTGATGATAATATCCTTATTTATTATGCGTGACGCTAATCTGTGGTGATTGGTCCGATTGGTCAATTTAATTTTCATTTCATAATAAAAGCTTTTTGTGATGGCAGTGCTGCTTTGTTTACAGTGGTTACCAGGGAAACTGCTATCTTTACCGCTTCAAGAGTGGCACCTCGTGGCAAATAATAAAGTGGACGGGGGATGTTTTTGCAGTATTTTTGCAATATATGTTGTATTCTTTGCAGGATGTTCTCATTCACTTAGAGCTGTATATTTACTTAAATCCAGTGACAAAACTTTTAAATGTCTTTATTATGCGCAAGCAGGTAAAGACAATTTATATGCACAACTATCAAAAAGAGTATAAAAATGGTTAATGAGATGGCAGTTTCATATGAATTTGTGTGAAGCAAATTGAAAACATTCAGTCTTTAGAAAAAAGTCCCAAATCCCAAACCCCGCCCCTAAAAATAACCATAACTGAAGCAGGTCCTATTGAAATGTAGGAATGAGGATCTTATGAACTCATGTGAATTAGATCCACCAGTTTGTGGTCTAGATTATTTTGGAAGATTTTATTTAAGAAAAAAAAATCTGTGTTTTATGCAGGACAACCCTTTCAGGCAGAGGATTGCTGAGGTTTTCTCTGAGGATGGAGAAGGAAACATGACTTTGGATGATTTTCTGGACATGTTTTCAGTGCTGAGTGAGATGGCACCACGGGACCTGAAGGCATATTATGCTTTTAAAATCTACGGTCAGATTTAAACAAACCTTTTGCTTCTGCATAAAACTGATCAAGCCTTTGTGGGGTTAGCTAGAGTTAGTGGATGTGAAAGTTAACCCTAACTAGCCTAACTAAGGTTAGTAAACGAAAGATGGATATATTTTCCCAGTCATGTTACCAAAACTCTTGAATCTCTTTAATCATATAATTTATCCAGCAACTGTTAAAAATATATAACAGAAATATATATATTACTTCATTTTTTTTATTTTCCCTAAATTTAGTTTAGGTTAAGTTTTTTTTTTTTTTTTTTTCTCAATAAAAACAAATGTTTTTAAGATTTGTATTTAACCCTGGAAAGTGCATGAGGGTATAATTCAATTTGTTCTGACACAACTAAGACCTGACCTCAGTTCTGTTCCTATTCATGCAGAACCTTCACTGACATATGAATATCAATAATTCACATGTTCATTATAGAGACTACCTAAAGTTCACACCGACTAGTCTGTTGGCGTTTGTCTGTGCGGTGTGAATTGGCCGTAAGAAAAGCATGCAGCGGTCTAATTAAACAACAAAACAGAAGAGAATCTGATCCGCTGCTGTCATCAGAAAACAACTCAGTCCTCATGCAACATTAACACGGGGTAAATGATAACGCTCCCAAACAATAGAGAACAATGATTTCAACAAGAGACTGCTGAAATGATGCATCTTATTCAGACTCAAAGCACTGAAGGATTCATTGTGGGGAATATTAAAAACAAAGTGTGGTGGATTATCAGATCAAATAAGTTAATATAAAAAAGATAAATACAAATACATTCTAATTTATAACTGTTCTAAATAATAAAATGTAGACAAATGCATAAATATAAAAAATTGCTTAATTCATGATTAAAATAGTAAAAAGTAAGACTAAATAGGTCAATAAATGAATAAATCTGTAAATCATTTTTATTTTGGCTATGCACTGTGAAATGGCTTGCTGTCTGTGAATGTGTAAACTATTAGTGATAAATACAACATTATTTACAGTGCTTTTTAAAAACTACATTAAAATGCTTTCTTATCAGTTTAAAGACGTTATTTGAAGTGTTTTCTAACACAGCTTGTCCTCGTTCTTCCCTCTAGACTTCAACAACGATGACTTCATCTGTAAATCAGATCTGGAGAAAACCTTAAATAAACTGACGCGTAACGAGCTGACCGAGGACGAGGTGAGGATGGTGTGTGAGAAGGTGATTGATGAAGCTGATCTGGACAATGATGGCCGTCTGTCTCTGGAGGATTTCCAGCACATGATAGTGAGAGCGCCTGACTTCCTCAGGTAACAAGCACACACTCTAAATGAACAAACGCTTAACCTTTTGATTCTACAGAGTTAGCAACCTTTAAAACCGGTTTGGAATGAAAACCGTAAGATAATGATGCACTGGATTTCATTGAATCAATAATCACTTAATCCAATGTTCAGGGTTAAACTAAACTAAAACTAGAAATTTAGCTTTTTTTTATTTCAGCTAGTTGCCAAGGCACACTGTATTTAGTTTAATGTAATTAATTAAAATAGCTACATATATATATATATATATATATATATACAATACTATATAAGAATAAAGGCTTTATAGATATACTACCAAATAATGAAAACTGAAATATAAAAGATCAATAAAAAAATAAAAATTAATCATAAAAAAATTCTAATAACATCTCAGTGAAAACACTGGTCCTTTCAGAATTTTTTTTTATTAGCTTTTATTGTAATATTTAATTTTTTATTTGTATTATTTTATGTTACTGTTAAGGTTTAAATTTATTTTTATGATTCAGTTTTAGTGAAGTCTTAATTTGTGTTTATGTCCATTGCTTTTTTTAAACAAATTTCAGTTTATTACCAAGGCAATTATTAAGCACATTTACAATTTTAAAGGAAAATGCTGGATTAATATTTAATACCACTTAAAACTGTAGTTTCAGCATCGATGACATTAATACTTTGATTTGTTGGCCCCTCGTTTTGATTTTCAGGGGCATTTTTCACTTCTCTAAGGTTTTTTTTTTTTTTTTTTACCGTTTTAAAATCACTTTCTCAAGCCTATTGATAAGTGGTTTTACCAATTAAATAAATTCAAAATAACATTTTATAAGTCCTAAATGTAGTAGAATATTATTACATTAAATAATTTTCAATTTCAGTGACATTTTATTTTGCCAAATGCTGTTAGTTTTTGACCCTGCTGTGCTATAAAGCATTTTTAAAGTTGTAAATAAAACATGATTAGAATACAAATATTATTGGAATACATTTAGCAGGAAAAACAACTTCAGTTTTTCTACTTTAAACGTTTATATTTAATTGTTACTTGTTTATTTGGAATTATTTGTGAAATTAGGCAATTGCTTAATGAAAATATTTTTGATGCTTTTGATATTAATATTCATGATGATTTTGATAGAGCAGACTGTTTATGTTTTCAACCCTGAAAATGTCTTCACCTTCTCTCTTCTAGCACCTTCCACATCAGGATCTAAAGATCATCTGGACTCTAAACGGCAGGAAAAATGACTTTTTAAAGATGATGTAAGATCTTTTGCTGCAGATTCAAAAGTCAGGTACAGATGTTGGCTTACATTACCAAAATATAAAGAATGCACCCGTACAAATTTAACAAGAATGTACAATACAAGTCGGACGTTTGGAAACAGTAAGATTTCTCATGTTTTAAAAAGGTTTCCTGTAAAATACAGGATTGTGAAATATTATTGCGATGTAAAATAACAATTTTCTATTGTAATATACATTAAAATCTAATTTATTCCTTTGACGCAAAGTATTCAGTGTCTTCAGTGTCACATGATCCTGAAGAAATCATTATACTGATTTATAGTGCTGGCTATAGTGCTTTTTAGTGCTGGAAACAGATTTTTTTTTTTTTTTAAGGATTCTTGAATGAATAAAACACTAAAAAGAAGAGCATTTATTTTAAATAGAAATCAGTAAATCTTTATTTTTATTTGAAAGAAATGCAAACTTTTATTCAGCTAGGATGTGTTACGTTGGCAAAGATTTATACTATTAAAAAAGATTTATATTTTTAATAAATGTCTTTCAAATTATATTTTTAATAAATGCTTTTCTTTATTTATAACTTTAACTATTTATAATAAAAGGATCCTGAAAAACAGTATTGCCACAACTTTGCCAACATTGATAATTTTAATAATAAATCAGCATATTAGTGAAGGACCATGTGACACTTTAGACTGGAGTAATGTCTGATGGAAATTCAGCAGCGCATCACAGAAATAAATTATGTGTTAAAGTATATTAAGTAGAAACCCACTATTTTAAATAGTAAAAATATTTTACAATATTACTTTTATCCCTGTATTTTTGATCAAATAAATGCAGCCTTGATGAACATAAGAAACGTCTTTAAAAAAATCGTAGTTTTAAACTTGGGACTGGTAGTGTGTATACAATATTAAAGTCCAAAACATATATACTGAGTGAAATATAAGGATTCGTTTAAAAAAAATATATTAATTCAGAGATAAAGCATATTTTTGTATAGCTGACAGCAAATGAACATCAGAAAGAAATGCATCCGTCAATATTAAACACACAAACAAATCGATCTCTTAAAAGAATCTTATTTTAATAAATCAAAAGTACAGATATCTACAAAAACTGTAGATCAGTTTTTCAATGTTTTTTTTTTTTTAGAAAGTACAGTACAATTTAAGTAGATCTCTTTTTAGAGTTATTTACAGTTGTTTATTTTTTTTTTATACCAAAATGTAATTTACTGATCTCCCCAGTTACCTCACAATTGACAAATGAAAACATGGTCATATAAAAAAAAAAAAAAAAAATCAGTAAATGATATGGATGAGTCATTTCAAAAATCAAAAAATATGAGAAAGACAAACTAAATGACAAAAACGGAGATGGACAGACGTACGTATCACTGCTCGATAAACACGACTGCAAAGCTGTTAAGACAGAAAGCGGTACCTGTTTGCTGATGTTCTTTTCCACTTGGTTCGTTTGCAAATCAAATAAAAATCTTTTGCCGGCTGTCTGTTATATTGTTTTTGCATTCTATTTTATCACTTAAAAACACCCTAAGGCCAGATTCAATTTGTCTGAGGTCCATTAACAAGTTTTAAACAGCAGACTGTCCTCTAAAGCTCAGAAAAGACGACCAGACCAACGCTTCAATGTACAGGACATCTACAGAAAATAATAAACACACACAGACAAAACATACAGGAGGTCAACAGTATCACCTTCATGATGCATAGATCCAAAATGAAAGATCAAGTATTAGTTATTAAGACAAACGGCAAGTTGGGGACGTTATTGGACAGGGTGAGAAGAAGAGAGATGCTGATGAAGACATACAGCTTCTAGCCCGAAACAGCATCTCCTCGAGGTGGAAAGAGAACAAGGTGCAAACAGGAAGTCATTTCAAGTTGGTTGAAAAAGAAAAGGAAAGTGGCCTTTTCTGGATGCGCCGTAAGAAGAGAATTTCATGCACTTCTGCCTCAAACAGTCAAACACTGTGCTTCTTAGCCTTTGAAAAACACGCTCAGGTCACATCTCACTCCAAACCATAATGAATGTATATATATATAGAGAGAGAGAGAGAGAGAGAGAAACTGTGTGATGATTAACTTCCTGAATTCCCATTATGTATTTTTATTTTTTTGAAGCTGGCACAACACACAGTGTCCTGATATGTAAACCGCTTTATGTATATACTAAATAATTGCATGGTACAGTAATAAGAATCAGACTGCATTCATGCAAACACAAAATACTGGTTTTTGGGGTGAAATTTAACCTGAATGTGTTCTTGTCAGGTTTCGTGAAATTCACTTTTTTTTGGATTTTTATAAATGGAGATTTTTTTTCACTCAAATCTAACAGGAGCTGACGTTTCTGGTAAAGTTTCCTGACCTATTGCTGGTGAACGCATACGCACCAACTGACATGTTTTATTTCACAATATGACTACAAAATGTACATTTGAGTATACCGCGGTGCAAAGGAAAAAAATAAGACGCATATCCATCTGCAGTTTGCTTTGAAGGGCAGTACAACTCTCTGGCATTGCATTTCTTGCATGTGCTTATAACAACTCGCTATTCAGTACTCAGGAATGATGGATTACTGTATTCTGGTTAGTTAAGCCTAGTCATATGAACCAAATCTGCTTGTTTTTACACTGTGCAAGCCGAACTAATAAGACTGACATGCTGTAGGACTGCAATTCAGATGCTACACATACAGTCCATTCATAATACAAGAAATATGAACTTACTGAAGACTATATTCAAACTGCATCAATAGCAGCCAATGCATAAAAGCAGCTTTGGCTAGATCAGAATAGACTTGAAAATGTTTGGGGGAATGAAAATGCCTTAATCTCAAAACGAACATGAATTCGGCAGGTCATACTCCACGTAACCATATAAAATCGCCTGTCTTTATGATGCAAAACTATCACTTGGCACAAACTACACACAACACAAAAGATACTGATAAAGTGCATGGACTTCTGTATACGGGAGGTGCTTTCTCAAGTATAGCTCTGCTTTTCAGGTTACACAGTCACTCTTTCTCATTGCTTTTGGTTACGCGTATTTATTAATACCACAAACTCAGGATGTCCACTTCCTGTCAAGGGCTACGTGTCAGTTTCATTTGATAACTCTAGTCGATTCAATTCAATCCAAGAGCTTTTAAATTAAAGAGCGCTTTCATGTTGGGCCGCTGTCAGGTCGTAATAAAGCAAGACCTGAGTTTTGGATTTATTGGAAGGAATGTTAAAACGAAAGCTAGCGCTACTGCATAAAAAAACTGAACTATTTGGAAATAGCTTTGTGTGCAGGTTAAAAAAAAAGGGACGTTAGTTTTAAAGAGGCAGCAAAGATAATGGAAAAAAAAAAAAAAAAAAAACGGATCTTCATTTGTTTAATATGAAACCTTGACTGCACTAAGTATGTGAACGCAACACACTTTTGCGTAACAGGTCTGAAAAATAAAACTGGGGTCAAAAACAGCGAAAATATGTTTTTTCAAAAATAAAAGAAAGGAGAAAGCATCTAAGAGGTGGGTTATAATATTCCTCTACTTACAATAAGGTCATGTGATTGTCAAAGAATGCATGAGGGCCAAAAATAAGGTGGAATGATAGAGAAAGTCCCACGTTACTCTCTGATCACGCTCTGTGGCCCGACACAGAATCACTACTGCTTCCAGGTCGCCACGCAGGAACGGATCAATTTTGGCAGTTGTGTGCTCAAAATGAGTGACTGAAACAAAGATGTGCGGTCTTCTTTAGGTGCACGTTTTCCAACGAATGCACTCAGTTCTTCACCTTGCCTTGTAGAACCAATGCTTTCCCACCACGGTTTCATCTGGGAAGGGTCATAAGCGAGAGGAAGCGGCATCGCTAATCTGTCAATGGAAGAAGATAAGAGAAGCCAGGAACTCCGACTGCCCTAGGGCTGGAAGAAGAGCGTGACAGAGAAGGAGAGGTGGGATAAAAGAGGAAGGAGGAGTGCTAAGAGGGAGAGCATAGTCCAGTCGTGTCCTGCCCATGGGCGGCGGACAGTAAGGCCTTGGTCTTTACAGTAGCACACAGCGAAAGAAGCTGCTCTTTTTCTGCTGTTCAGTGGTAATTTTCACTCCATGGTTGCTGCTCTGAGGATTGTTCCCCTCCTGTGTGAGCAAATTAAAAAAAAAAAAAAAAAACCTTATCAGAATCATTCTCACTTAATTACTGCAACTCAAGCTAGCCAGGAATTGTGCCAATTACTGAGAAAGGGATATTGGATTCATTCATGCAAAAGAAAAACTGTGGTAACACTTCACTTGAAACCTTTATATATAAATATTTATATAATAAGTAAGCATTTCCAATGCATTCATTTTACCTCCTAATTAGGGCTGGGCGATATATAATCGAACAATATACTATTGTATATATTATTATGAGATATATATTATCGTTCGATATACACTACCGTTCAAAAGTTTTAGAACAGGAAGATATTTAATGGTTTTTAAAGATGTTTAATTATTTTATTAGATTAAAAATCCAGAAAAATCCAGGATTATTCTGGATTGTAATATAGTGAAATATTATTTCAATTTTAAAATTACTGTTTTCTGTGTGAATATATTTTAAAATGTTATTTATTCCAAATGTAAAATTAGCATTTCTGAACGGTCTGAAAGTGACACTGAAGACTGGAGTAATGATGCTTTGTATCACAGGAATAAATTACATTTTAAAATATATTCA
>JAUCMS010000141.1:5772-15977 GCA_032357445.1 Enteromius radiatus | reverse complement strand
ATATATATATATATATATATATATATATATGCGTTTAAAATAGGTCTATTCAATATAAATCACGCTTTTACTGAGCGTGTCCAGAACTATTTTCTGCGTTTAGCATCACAATGTTGAACTCTTCACGCTGGACACAAAGCCTAAAGCAGCTCATTCATGCATATGCACTTGTTTACGTTACGCTGTGATTGACAGTTGTATGAATGTAAATCTCTCTCCTTTGATTTGCTGACGTGCCCCGCTCCAAGCACGATAACTACGCCCCCCGCGCACTTTCAACCAATCGCTGAGGAGCACGAAAAAAACACGCATTGTTCTGAATAAACGCAGCGAGCAGCAGCAGGTTCACAGATAAATAACACGCCGAGCCTCCGTCGTCTCTTATACTGGGGTCGCTAGCTTACAACTATTTATTAATACTGTACTGTAAAATTACAATTATTTATTTATTCAGTATACTATGGGAACAGAACGTTTCTGGCTGCTGGTTATCGGATTTTCTCTTATTGCGGGCGAACCAATCTCTAACTCCACTGAAGAAGTGTTTGCTAGTAAGTTTTTGACCATCAAAACCATGCTACTATTAAAACGAGTATTTCTGTTTGAGCTTAATTTTTTATTTGGCTATTTGTAATTTTTAAAGGGGGAAAACAGATAAATAAGATACCAAATTAAATAAAAATTATAAATACATAAATAAAATGAATTAAAACATAATGAAGACTAATGAAGCCGTTAACTACTATTAAGGGAACTAAGCTGAAAAAAAAGAAAGAAATGTAAATTAGATTGAAGAGAATTGAAGAGAACTGGAAGTAGTGTCTGTATGTGTTTGTTTTGCAGTAAGAATGCATTTAATGTACAATATTTTATTTATTTATTTGTATCCATTCATTAGTTGCTGTTCTTCATACAGATAGGCCTACTCAACAAATGTGTTACACACACACCTTACATCTAGCTTTTTGTTCTACATGTTTTGTGTCTAAGATTTATGTACTGCTTTAAAAGATTAAAAAAAAACAACTAGGGCACAAAGGTCCAGGATTAGCGTAGTTCTTAAAAAACTAATTTTGGATCAGCAAGTCCAGTTTTATTTCATTTCCACGATACACATTGTTTCAAAGCAGCTTTACAGAGAATAATGGCTTACAAACTAAGGTGAGGAAAGTGTATTGAGGAAATATCTTGGAGAATTTCACAGAAATAATATCTATAATAAAGTACAGCACATTAATAGTTAGATGCATGCTGAAGTGATACTGCTCTTTGTTTCAGGTAACTCCACTGAGCCGACACTAGACTACAGTGACGTCCAGACCAAGTTCTCCATCAGAAACCCAGAATTCCCTGACGAGGATCTCTGCTATCTCGTCCCAGGACAGCAGGACTCTATTTCACACTGCAGCTTCAGAAATGATTCCCAAACCTTCCTCATTATCCACGGATGGTCGGTGAGTTCACATGCATGTCCTCTGTATGAAGTACTACTGTAACTTGATTTACTTTGCTGCAGTATAATAACTAACGTCAGTGTCGCCTGTAGGTCGCGGGTCTGTTTGAGAGCTGGGTTTATAAGCTGGTGTCGGCTCTGTTTGATCGGGAACCCGGTGCTAATGTGATTGTTGTGGACTGGCTGGATCGGGCCAACAAACACTACCCCAAATCAGCAGAAAACACCCGGCTGGTGGGAGCAGACGTGGCCAAGTTTGTCAACTGGCTGGAGGTACTGTGTGCAGAGAAACACATTGTTAGCATTGTTCGTTTTATTGCTGGAGCAGTTTTGTAATGACAGTCGCCCGAATGTTACCTCACGACAAAAAACATGCTCAGGTCTAGATAACAGGTATAGATAATGACTAGCATTTCTACAGCAAAGAATAAAAGAAAAGAAATAGCTGATATTTAAGTTTATTTAATTATCTAGCCATTATTATTATGGAATTAAGGCCATGGGTTATTATTGTTAACCGAAACTGGAACACTGAAAAGAAATACAAATATTACATGAAACTTAATTGTTAGAGCTAAAATAAAGTTAAATAAGAAATAGAGTTGTAGCACTGAAACTTAAACTGAACTAAAAACAAAAACTAAAAAATATAGTATTATTAAACTAATTAAATGGAAAAAGCACATAAAAACTGTTACAGTACATATTTATTATTAATAATAAAAAGCACATCAGAATAATTTTAAAAATGACTTAAAATTAAAACTAAAAATGTAAAATAAAAGCTTGTTCAAAATGTAAATAAAAAATATTAAGTATATAAATAATAATAATAATAATATGTATATAAATAACAAAATAACACTGATCGAGTTCTATTAACAGGAATACAAAAGATATTAATAGTCTAATTTCTAATTATGTTTATAATTTATAATAATAACAAGACAAAAGCACATAAAAAATATTCAAATTCAATTAAAATTGAAATTGCATTACTGAATTTAAAAAATATAAGCTATATAAATGAAAAATTATATATAAATTTTAAGTATATAAAGTATGTAAGTATATACATAATAATAAACAATTATATCAGGAATGCAAAAAATATTTATAGTCTCATTATTTGGAGTGAAATGTGTCCTTGCAGGCTTTATAATAGAATATGAGGCTCATTCAGTAATTTGTTTGTGTTGTGGTGAAGGAGCTGGACTATCCTCTGGATAAAGTGCATCTGTTAGGCTACAGTCTGGGTGCTCATGTGGCCGGCGTCGCAGGAAACCTCACCAACAACAAAGTCAACAGAATCACAGGTGAGAGGACTTTAGCTTTTACATTCTGCTCCACTCAAACTCCTCATTTCTGTCCTAGAAGAAGCTTTGCTAGATGTGTGTTAGTCCAAAAGATCTTTAGTAGAATCTAAACAGAAATAAGTTAAACACACAGAGCTATAGAGAGCAGGTGTGTTTCTTCAGGTCTGGACCCCGCGGGCCCCAGCTTCGAGAATGCTGAGAGTCTGAGGCGTCTGTCTCCTGATGATGCTATGTTTGTGGACGTCCTGCACACAAACACCAGAGGCTCACCGGACCTCAGCATCGGTATCCAGAGACCCGTGGGTCACGTGGACATTTACCCCAACGGAGGCACCTTCCAGCCGGGCTGCAGCATTCAGAACACCATGAAGCTCATCGCCACCTACGGCATATACAGTACAGTTACACTGCGTCATAGCAGAGACTTTCACTTTCATTTTTATTATTCTAATTTTACTTTCATTTCTATTTAGCGTTAATTCACATTTACTTCACTTTTAGTTATTTAGCACTTCAACTCATTTCAGTTAGGCCAAATGTATTATTTTCAATCATTTTCAAGTGTGTTTTAATCTAATATTTCATTCTTTTCAGCAGTTTTAGTTAACAATAACAACACTGTTAGTTAAATGTTCTATCACTCTATTTAAATCCAATTTGTCATTTTTTTGTTGCTTTTATTATTATTTCTATATAATTTTGGTTGCCAAGACAACATTTAAAATTTTCATTCAAGTTTACTTATATAAAGTTTACATTTTATTGTAGCTTTATGGCAATGAACAAATATAACATATTTTTCTTCAATATTTACATGCATATGTGTGTATTTTTACATACAGAATAAATATACACAGTATAAACACATATCAATAAAAACTTGTGGGATTTTGGATGTGATTAATCCTGATTGATTGTTTGACAGTACTAATTATTACCTATTAAAATCAATTCCTAATAAGCTCTCAGTGTTTTTATCCAAGCCCTTGACCTTCTCTTTGACCTCTGGCAGACATGGACCAGATTGTGAAATGCTCTCACGAGCGCTCCATTCACCTGTTCATCGACTCGCTGGTGAACCAGGCGTACCAGAGCTGGGCGTATCGCTGCGGCTCCAGAGACGCCTTCAACAAGGGCCTGTGCCTGAGCTGCCGGAAGAACCGCTGCAACAAACTCGGCTACGGCGTCAACAAGATCCGCAGCGCCAGGAGCGCCAAGATGTACCTCAAGACCCGTGACATGATGCCGTTCAAGGGTGAGCCAGAAATGACCTGGTCTCATGGCATAAACAGACCTGGGTGCACTTTTTAGCGAGACACTAAATATGTACCAATGAGTACATATCACTGCAGTCTCTAAAAGCAATGAACACTAGAGGCAGTGAAACTCAGACACCTTTTATTCCTTTTGATTAATAAAGACTTTAAACAATATTAATATTCTGGGAGATTTATCGTCACACATATCCAGCTTCATATATGTGTGACGAGGAGCTCCGGTTCAATCCTGTGTAACTACGCTTCAACAAAACACTTCAGATCTGTGTAAAAGGAAGCTGAAATGACACGCTTGCATCAACAAATGTGTTTTATAGGGTTGGATTTGGTGTAGGGCATATTTCCAACATGATAGAGCATCAACTTTTAGCAACAGTCCACGGATATTTCAATTCTGAACCGCCACAACACATACCTAGATCAACATAATAAAATGCGCCAGGGTTCATGAACCTGTGTTTTAGCACCACTCAGTGAAACGTGCAGTAAGGCTGGTAAATGTAGTAAGGCACAGTGTTGCACAGAAGTACTTCAATCTAGCTTGTATTTACATGAGTTGTCTCTCTCGTTCTTTTGCAGTGCTTCATTACCAGATTAAGCTGCATCTGTTCAGCGACAAAAACATGACTTTGCTGGAGCAGCCAGTGAAGGTGTCTCTGTTCGGGACGGCCGATGAGAGGGACGACATCGCTGTCACTGTGTGAGTCTGCTTTTTAACACTTATACAGTATGGTGGTCAAAAAGGTTTTTTTTTATTAAATGGATGGACTATATGAGACTCTGGGGCACAAAAGCAAAAGGACAACTTTTTTTTTTTTTTTTTGCACCCTCAGATTACAGATCATCTAATAATTGTATCTCAGCCAAATATCATCCAATACTATAATTTATTCAGCTTTCAGATGATTTAGAAATCTCACATTCGAAAATCTTAACCTTTTTGTGGTCCAGGGTCACATATTTTAGTTCAGTAATGTGTTTATTTAATATTTAGAATTTTTCAGATAGTTTATAGTATTAAATTACATTTAACATAGTTCTGAACCACTTTTTTGAGTGTAAACCTGAACATTTTATTTCTTACTGAAACTGTTGTACTGAGTTAAGTACTGAGTTAAGCGACTGTTAATCAGGGCCGCTATAAAACATGAAAGATGTCTTGTGTTTTTCTTGCAGGCCGAGCATGAGCAGCAACAGCACTGTCTCGTTCCTGCTGACGTCTGATAAAGACATCGGGGAGCTGCTGATGCTGAGCTTTCACTGGGAGAAAGACTCATATCTCTACGGCTTCTTCAGCACCAATCAGTTCATGATCCGCAAAATGAGGATCAAATCTGGAGAAACACAGTCCAGGTGAGTCACTTTAGAACATACTGCACACACATAGCTGCTATTAGAGAATTAAAGTCATATATATATACAGTTTGGAGTCAGTAAGATATTTTCTTTTTAAGAAGTGAATCGTTTTATTCAACATAGATGCGTGAAATGACTAAAAGTGACAGCAATGTCTATAATCTAACCAAAGATTAAATAAATGCTGTTTTTTTACCATTCTATTCATCTGTGAATCCTGAAAAATAACATTTATCATGGTTTTCCAAAAAATATTTTGCAAGCACAAGTGTTTTCAACATTGATAATAAACAGAAGTGTTTCTTGAGCAGAAAATCAATATTATTCCGATTTCTGAAGGATCATGTGACACTGGCAGTGAGGCTGGAAATCCAGCTTCGATCACAGGAATCAATGAAAGTGGAACACATATTCACATAGGAAATTGATATTTTACATTTTAATAATAATTCACAATTTTACAGATTTTGCTGTATGAAATCTTACTATCCCCAATGAGCCATAACACAAAATGTTTCATATCTTATTTAGGCTATTTAAAGTGAATAGCCATACTGTATATATAATTTCACTATTTTATTATTACCACCATTTAAGAATAAATGATTTTACAATCAAATAATCGCAGCCTTGGTGAGTAAAAGACACTTCTTTCAAAAAAAAAAAGTCGAACTGTACAAACATAAACTGTACACAGCATTACTATAGTGAAGATAACACCAAACTTACTAATGCAAAATATACATTCTCTTTTCTTGTGAAGGCTGATATTCAGACCCAGAGAAGGAGAGTTTGGTTCATTGGTTCAGGGAGGAGATGCTGTAGTGTTTGTGAAGTTCAGCGAGACGCCGCAGAGCAAGAGACAGAAGAGGTGAAGACACCTTTACTTTCACTGACTGCTCAGTCCAATAGAAGCTCATTTATATAGAGAGAGAGAGCTTACAGTTTCTCTTTTTGTTTCTGGATTTCCAGGCAGCACCGACTGAAACATCACGGGAGCTTCTTCAAACAGAGCATCAACGAAGCATCCGCAGACATGAGTGAAGAATCAACAGAGACCGTGACGAAACCAAACACTGCTCAGGTCAACACTACAAGCGCTTCCTGATTTGATTGATGCCGTCTGCACCACACGTACTGTCTCTCAATACTGTAACACTACTCTGGCATACCATTTCAAAAGAAAATCTCGTATACGGTTTAGAACACAAAATTCTCATAAATGTAATGCATTCAGACATTTTATTTGACCCTCAATGATGTTACACAATCATTTTTAAATAATGACAATTCAGCATAAAATGCTCCTAAAAATCCCTTCCTTTAAAAAAGGCTTTAGGAAAACATATCATTTCTTATTTCTTTTAATTTCGGACGGAATATGATCCGGTATGATCACTCAAATATACTTAAAATGCCCTGTAGACCTGTAAAAAAATAAAAATAAATAAATCATATTAAATGACAAAAATAACATTAAAAATAGTTATAAATGGTTTGAGTAGTTCAGATTTTAGTTTAGTTTATAGTTTAGGTCAAGATTAAATGGCCAAACTACGAATATATGGTTTATACACATTCAGTAGCTGTGTGATCTGAAACTAAACTACAGCTACCTCAGTTTGACGAAACAATATCAAGTCAATGCAATTTAACATTCCAATCAAGAATTGAATACATTTTCACATGAACATATCAATGCAATTTCTTCCTTTTTTTCTGTATTTCAAGTGAATATCTCAAGTGTACTGTATATATTTTTAGGTGCAATCAGTTTCAACAGTGTGTTTATAGTCTAGCCAATATAATTATTCATTTTTAACCTAGGACATTATTAAAAAACTTTTGAGGAAAGTGATATGATATTTTTATTGTGAACAAATTGAATTGAAATGCCTGCCAATGTGAATCTGTCATCATCTGTAGTGACACATACTGTAAGTTCGTATTTTGTTTCATTTGACTCCTAACAAATGACTCACTGAAAGTGTCTTGTGTATTTAAATAATAATAAAGTGTATGTGTATAATCTCTCAAGCGTATATAGGTTTGGGCGTATAAAGGCCTAAACTACCACATATATTTCTTTATACAATTAAACTGTGTTTTGTACTCACACACATACACAAAACGGTTGCCTTTTTTTTTATATTGTTTTTTTTTAAAGTAAGGATGTTGCCAAAAGGAGGTTTTCAGACGCAAACACACACATTGCCCTCAGTGTGAACTTTCCCCTGTTTTCTTTTCTCCATAAACTCACCTGAAGAACAGATATGTAGGCATTTAAATTCATTCTGATCATCGGCATGTTTAATATTTAGCACATGCGTTTGGACATCATGGAAAGTTTTATTTTAGTTCCTGTTTTCTTAGAAGATCTCGTGTGTGTGTGTGCACAGAGGGCTAAAATAAGCATTCAAGGTAACACTGACCCATCATATCTAAACACACACACACTTTACAGCGATGGAAATATTCACGTGCCAGACATCAAACATCAAATACAGTACATTTTACTAAAATCATAAGTAAAAACATAAATTAAATCAGACTTATTAAAAAATAAAAAAACACGCATACTGTATCTGTTGCAGCTTTTTTTCATCATGTTATCAGAAGTGGTGACCCATACTTGGAACTTGTGCTCTGCATTTAACCCATCCAACGTGCACAACCACAGCAGTGAGAAGTGATCAACCACACACACACCGTGAACACACACCCGGAGCAGTGGGCAGCCATTGAGTGGGAAGCCTTATCCATACTTCAACTGCATTTGCAGATATTGTGCATCAGAAGGAAATTATTCTCCATGGTGATTTGAACTGGGAAAAAAAAGATATTGTTGATTTCTTTAACAACCACTTTGCCTCTGCCGGAGTCCTTTTTAAGCCGGAGGTAAAACATCTTTCATCTCGAGGGTTATTTGACCCCAGTGCTAGCATGGACCTCTTTGAGCCAATTTCACGGGAAAAGGTTTTATTTGGGTTGCAAAATATTAATTGTAAAAAGTGAGCTGGGCCTGACAGGCTTGACCCTTCCCTTCTGAAACTTGTGGCTAACATTATTGTTGAACTGATAACTTATATTTTTAATTTATTTTGGAACAAAACATTATACCTCGATCTTGGAAGATAGCGCACATTTTAAAAATGGGGATCCAACTATTTGGACGATTATCATCCTATCTCCAAACTTTCAGTATTAGCCAAAATTTTTGAGTCATTGGTTAGTGACCCGTTTAAGTACTTCTTAACAGTAAATAATATTCTCACAGGTTTCAGGAAAGGGTATAGCACCACTTGTAATGAAAGGGAGAGAAGAGGGCGGATCCAAATACAAGCTTTTATTAATATGCATGGTCAAAACAACGGCAGACAGAAGCAACGGAGACAGACTAAATCATAGACGATAATCCAGGCAGAGATCAGGGCAGGCAGGAAACAATCAATAACCAGATTTGTGCTGTGCCAGAAATCGCATACTGCATAAGTAGGTACTACATTTAAAATTGAGCGTACTACCCGACCGTTAAAACAGTTCTATATAGTATGAATGGAATTCGGACGTACTACATCCGCCATATTGATGTTGTCACGTGTCATATTGTACATATTGTAGTTTGACTCAATGAATTCCATTTGAATTGGCTTTTTTAGACTATTATTATTTGACACGTCAGGCTTCACAGGGTTAATAAACCTGCAACAGTTCAGAGCCGTGTGTAACTTGAGCTTGTGTCAGGAGATTGTGACTTTCACAAAACATGTGCTCCAAGCTTCACGCTAACGCAAGATGATATTTCAAATACGTGTCTAATTATAGAGCAAAGGCCTTTCACAAGATGCAGCTCAAGTCCACGGCTCACAATTCATACCAAAGCCTTAATATGTGCAATGTATTTTTAAATATAGATTTTAAATACTTTAATATTTGAATATAAATTTGACATGCATTTAAGTGAGTTCAAACTGTCAAATTAAATTACATTCATTGGATATTGTATGTTTGTTGACTGATTTCAGTGATGTTGAGCTATATATTAGGAAAGCAGTGAAGAGGTTATGAAGAAGACACAGAGAGGCTCTGGACAATCATCTGATGGATAATGGATGTCTCTGTCTGTCAGTGATTGGTCGGATGAAGGGGTGTGAATGTCTGACCTAAAATAAAGTTTATTGGCATCTGAAGAATATTACCATCCATGGGATCTTTACACAAAAGGTTTAAATCATTCAAATGTTGTAAACCTCTGAACTGAAAGGGAATCATTGCAAAACCATTTCAAAAAAATAATAATAAAATTGAATTAAATTCTAAGTGATTTAAGAATGGGTTTAAGCGGTCAGTGTTGCACCACATGAGAGAAAACCATTGCAACAGAATGGGAAGAACATTGGGTTTTGTACAGCAGGGATTTCACCAGTCTTGACTGTCTTTGGCAGTTCTTTGTGCTTTTCACAACGATCAGCTCTATTAAGAAGCAATTTCACATTTAGATATCTCTGCTCCTCGTAACCCATACACACAGTAAACGTCAAGGTTAAACTCGGCAGAACACAGACATACACTTCAGCCTGGCTTATTAACACTCACTACAACTAGAAATAAGAAAGAAGCAATTGTTCATTGAAATAATAAAAAGTAAATATTAGATGAAAAACTTAAAGAGGTGGTTGCAAATAATTAATTGTAGCTATACATTTAGATAAACTTTTTTAGCTCTATTATATATATATAGAAAGTATTTATAAAGTATATAAATATATAATACTAAATTCTACTGAATGCTATGAAATAAAG
>JAUCMS010000140.1:568803-578895 GCA_032357445.1 Enteromius radiatus | reverse complement strand
TTTGTAAGACATGTTTCTAAAAATTGTTAAATGTCCTAAATTAGCAAAGGTCTAGTCCTGGCTTAATCTAATTCCTAACTGGCCCCTATTGTTTTTTTGTTTTGTTTTTTAAAGATCATTTTAATTAATACAGATCAGACCAAACATAAGCCTAAAGAAAACATTTTCCTTTTTTTCTTTACATGAAAAATGATTTAGTTGCTTTATTTCTGAATCATTTTTACAATTTAAATATTCCCTCAAGGTCTCAGCAGACAAATCTAGTCTGTGATGGAAAAAATGTAGGAAAGAAACCAAAAACAAGTGGTGTCTTGCCAGTTATTCCAGCTGTAAAGAGTTTTCTTGTTATGACAATCTTATTTTACATGTCCCTCGTCTCATATTGCTCATTCTCTATTGTCCGCTCTGAACAGATGCAGAACAGGTCAAAGACTGTAATCCTGAAGGACGCAGTAGGTCGAGGCTGAATAGATGGGCTTTAACCTGCTTCTAAATCCACAACGGCTCAGCCCTTCCAAAACAAATCCAGATTTCAGCTGTGATCCACCAAACACTCACCAATGGCCAGAGAAACCTGCCACTATCAGCAGCACTATCAGGTTTATCTTGTTCTTGTGTCCTAAATACTCATCCTATCTCTCTCTATCTCTCTCCTTCATTAATGTGTAATTAACCACTGCAGTCAGTCCTCCATTAGCCTGATATCCAGCAGACCAAACAGTCAAAACGTATCTCTCTAATGTGCAACAATGCAGTAATGGCATAAATGGATCAGAATGATAAAAAAAAAAAAAACAGATTTATGTCAAATTTGATCTAAAGTGAAAATTCTTAGGTGAATTTTTATTTGTCACAACCTTAAAATCATACTTTTTTTAAAATTATTATTTTGGTTTCACTCATAATGATTCACAGATAAATATGTATTCTGTAATTAAAATTATTTATAGAATAATTTAAGTTAAGATCATTTTTGTAATAATTATATTCTGTAAACATGTAAAAACTATACATTTCTTAAGTGTTTCTTAAATTACAAATATTGACCAAAATTGAAAAAAAAAAAACTATATATATATATATATATATAATGTTGTATTATATTATTATTTATACAATTGTGTAATTATTTTTTATGCAATATAAACAGTATTAAATACATTAAAACCTGTACAATTATTAAGTGTTACATACACTAGATGAAAAAATAACTGATAGAATTTAAAAATGTGAAGATAGAATAGAAAGAGGGGGAGAGAATTAGAAGACAAATACCTACAGAAGAACTCTTACCGAAAGAACAGGTACATAAAGAAGAGAAAGAGAAAGGGTGAGAGACAGAGAAAAGAGAGGGCAAGATTAAGAGAGAGAGAGTTGAACCCAGTGTGTTGTGATGTCGTTGTTGTTGGACACAAAGCCTCTGTAGGGAATATTCATTGTGTGTGTGTGTAAAGTCTGACCTCATTCAGGTCCACTGGCCATTGTCCTGAGCAAAGAGCCCAGCAGGAGAGACCTGTGCCGGGCTCCGAGGGGCCCACAGCGGCCCGGGACAGACGTCTGAGGCTGGGGGCCATCACCTGGGGCTGTGTGTGTTACCTGGTGAGAGGTGCATCGGTGAATTCAGCATGAACAACAGCTCTCTATAGCGTTAATGATATTAACATTCTGAATTATATTTAAATTCTGTGTTTTATTTTTGCTTTTCAGTCATTTAATTAAAAAAATAATTTATATTGTTTGTCATTTTTTTTTAAATGCATCTGTAACTTTTGATAAATATATCTATACATTGCATCACATGGAACAAACATTATTTAGGCATGCAACATCTTTTGTTAACTTTTCAATATGTAATGTGCGATCCAAGATGTTTTTGCATCCATGCAATCTAGGAATATATAACTGTGTTTTGTTGCGTTTCGAGTACTGCAGGAAAAGTCCATTTATGGAGATGTGGAAATGGGCATAATTTATGCTAATTACTAACTGCAATCAGACACTCTCTGGAAAATGAATAAGATTCATCAACATCAGGAAAAACCTATGAGCTGAAAGTTTGAAGTAAGCGCTTTAACAAAAATAAAACAGTTTCCTTATTGGAAATAATTTATTATTTTCCTTTGATAAAAGTCCTTTTATGTAAGTCTGTATGAAAGGCCAATCTGAACAGGACTGGCGCCTCCGTTTCCGGCAGGTTGGACGTTGACCGGCTGCACTACGTGAGCGGCGTCAGCTAGACATTGTGACTAAGACCAATCTATTTCTAATATTGGACTGTCACGGCGTAACACTTTGTCCTGATGTGACAAATCGACGGCCACAAGGTCCCATCAATTCACAGCTGAACCGAGAGTAAGAGATCTACTGACCAAACACAGGTGTTTAATCATACATATGATCACGTGTGAGCATCTGAACACGTACAGAGGCATGTGTCGGCCTTATCTCTGTTAAACAAACTGACCTCTGACCTGAGGGAGCCAGTAGTTAAATAACCGACAAGTAGTTGTGTTTAATACACACATGCACAAAACACACATTTTTTCCCATTATAAAAATGTACCACTATTGTTTTTCTCTAGAGTACTAGTAGGCTGGGTATAACACAAACTGTACCTTTCGATTCAGTATTAATTCGTTTAGATATAGCCTATATCAGTTACACTGTGTCAGTATTTGTCAAGGATCTTTTCAACTAATGTTGTTAACAGAGAACCCTATCAGTTTGTACACAACAATAATTGCACACAAGGCTGCTTTTATGATATAACTTTTTAATTATAGTATCAATAAATATTCAATAAATAATATTGTTTCATTAAATAGCTTATAGGTATATAAAAAAAATATATAATAATGAATAAGGCTATAGTGTATACTTACCAAAATACTTCTGGAGGTAATTTCTCTATTTAGACTAATTGCAAAGCAATGAAGGACTTTTCTGAGGCAAATGTGACGTAATGTGACAAGCTACTTTATTAACGTCTTTCTGCCATTGAATGGCTGATTTAACGATTATATGTGACATAACATACTTCAGTAAGTTGTAATGTTTATTTGAACATACCTTCTGATGTTGAATCGTGTTTATTTCATGATTTAATAACTAGCTGTAAACAGGCTAAGTGACGATGGCTTCACGCGCGTTCCAGCCTATGATTTCGCCGCGTTTCCGCTTCGTTTGAATTTTTGAATATTGGCAGCTATTGTTAACGGTGGCGCCACATTAAAGACGCAAAAAACAGTATTTATTCTTTTAATTTCGTAACAAAACTGAGATTATTTTAACACCAAAAGCAGCTAAACAAAATAAAATCGATTTATTGTAAGGACGGTATGCTAAAATAATGGACTTTTGTTTACTTATCAGCATAATTAGCCTACCATAGCTGAGCATTACTAATGAGTAGCTATATGAGGTTACTGATGTAATCAAACACCCTAGCAACCACACAGAACGATTAAAAAATTATATCAATGTGCTAAAACATGCTACAAAAATAGCAAATATGATAATCTGGCTTTTAAGAATGTTTATTGTTCATCTTTATTATCATTGCCTTTCATTATTGTATGTTTTGATCACTTCACAACTTCACATTTAAATAATCTTTAAGGCATTATTGGGAGATGTAGTAGGCTATGCAGACGACTCATCACTTTATAATTCTTCTTTTTGTCCTTATAAATATCAGCAGCTTATATAACAGATGTTTTACCTTGAGTATGCAACAGATATGCAAACTTTACGTAATCATGCACACATTTACATCTTTTAGTGTCCATTGCACGTCAGAAAACTCAACGACCTTTCAAAAATCTTGAAAGAATGCATCGCTTCAGTGATCTCTAAATACATCAGTCTTGACAAGTTATTAGTTTGAAGAATTCCTAGAGTTGCTCTCATGTTAGAAAAAGCTCAAAATAACAGCTACGGTTTTACTGTGCACTAAACTAAACCTGCCTGTCCTTCAAAATCTCACCATTCCTGTCTCAATTTTAAAAGGTAAACAAGAAAGGAATGCTACTGAGCAAAAACTGACATTTTAAAATGCATGTCATACAACTTGAATCTTTTAACAGAACAGTCCTCACTGCTCATGTAAACAGCAACAGAAGAGAGCTATCTGATTTTGAGCTGTCAAAAAGCAAAGAGTTTAGCGCTTGAAGGGATGCAGTCAATCTCTGTGTTACAAGCACAATTATTTAATAATATTTGCTTCTGCTAAACACTGGATGTCTGACGAGCACAATCTGAAACTTCCTGTGCTGATGATTAATACGTTCGGCACAACGGTAGTTGCGTAAGAGACAAAAATAGGCAGGTTATCAAATCGTAGTGGATCTGATTACGAAAATGCATCAGAAAACCATTTACGCATTTGTGCACAAAGGCTTCTCCTGAAATGTTCTCTCAAGCGTGTAAAAACAAAGTAAGCAGGTTTGACAGGTGCGATTCCTGGAATGTAAATGTTTTGCAATGCTATTCAGTTCTGCAAAGAAACGCACTCATACTGTATTGTATGTGCGTGTGATTGTAAGCAAGAAGCTCGGGAATCCCTTTGACAAACAAGAGATTGTAATGAGCAACCTTTGCAACCAAATCAGTGTGAATAGCACCTAGCCTACATGACCATCCACTTTTCCCTCAGCTATTCCTTTTTTTAAAATGAGTCAGTTGTCATAAAACAAATGTGGCTTAAATCATTTAATGAGAAATGACTTTGCTTACAGACTTTGGTGATATTTTTAAGATAATAAATCAAGATATGTAGGAAAATGAATTAAGATATTAAGTTGTGTTTTCTAATAAAATAAATAGATAAAAAAAAAAGAAAGAAAAAAAATTGTAAAAACAAATTATATCTTCTCAACCTTATTACCATCACAGGACAAGAAAAAAGGTCATTACAACTTTGTCTCATAATGTTTTGAAATATAAATATTTATAAACTTACAGTTAAGTCAGAATTGTGAGAGTTGCAAGTTGCAATTAGCTTTTTATATTTTTTCATTCAATGGCAGAAACAGGGTTGAAGTATGCTCTTACAACACTGACAGATATTTTGACATTTTTTACAAAATCCAGACTTCTGCCTTGTCATTTTACTTCTCAAGCAAATGTATTTGATTTAAGAACGATTACCTGAACATTTTTTTTTTTTGCAGTGACATGATATTACTGGCGATGAGACATTGCTTGCCATTTACTCTAATCGGAGCAAACACAAAAGATATGTCATTTGTAATTTTTGAATCTTGCAAACCCAAACGTGCATGTCTTGGATACTGATTAAGTGCCTTTCTCTCTAAAAGTAAAGCTGCTGCATCTGTCATCTCAGCACTCTATTTATTGGCCGTCACTCTCAGGATAATGTGTGCAAGTACTCAAGCTGTCAGATATAATAATCTTTAAAGCCTTTAATTTTATATCTAATTTTCGTAGGGCAATCGGGTGCATGTTATCTGAGCGCCGCTCGAACGAGCTGAATTGAGCCGTGTAATCGTTTGTAAGTGTTTGTAATTGGTTTCCACTCGAGATAGTGAGCAGCAGTATCTTATCGAACTGTGTTTAACAGCACATGAATCACTAGACGCTGGAAAACACTCACTGCAGACTTTGGAGAGAAAGGACTGAGCTAGAGACGGGTTGGTGTACTGAACCTCACCCTGCGCCGTGACTCACCTGTACAGGTACCGTGGGAGGATCCAGATGGAGACACTCTGTCTACACGCTTCTGGACCTTGATAAAGCTTGTTCGTTTGATATATGATTATGCATTTGAGATGCTAAATCAATAAGGCTAAAACTAAAAAGGAAGCATTATGCAGTTGAGGAGGGTGCTGAGTGTGTTTTGGGAATCTGATATGATTATGATTACAAGAACGAGACATCAAACTAAAAGTCTTCAGCTTTTTCTGCAATACTCTGACTTATTCTCTAGCATTTCAGTGCTCAAAAATATCTCATACTGTGCTCAGATATGCAAAGAGCACAGTGTTTTACAAAAATCAGTTTAATGTTGCTTGCAATTTCTTACCAAATATTTATGACATTTACTACCAATTTGAGTGAAAATTTTGTTTCCTACAACCAAAATGTCAAATGTGATCATATGAGCTGCTCTCAACATTCATTTGACATCTTTTTAATCTTCCTTGATGACAACCTCTGACTCATTGTTTGTGTTTTATTTCTCCTAAGGATTTTTTGGAGCCACGAATAAGATCTTTTGAATTGCAACATAACATTCAGCAATTCTGGTTTAAATAAAGAACCATCGTAAGTGTGTATTTGGTGGTTAAAGAATTGGTGACGAAGCCTGGGTGTAGTTACATAACCATTGATCCTCTACTGTCCGTCTACTCGGGTGTTTGTGTCTGCAGATCTGTGATAAGATGGTCAGTCAGCAGTTCTGATGCATTCGTCGTCTGATTGTCTGTGTGTGTTTGTAAGAGGCAGTAAAACATCTAGTAAAACACACACACACACACGCACAGCCAAACTCTCAGTCAACTGAGGACAACCACACCTACACCATGTTATGGTGCCACACTTGAACTCTGTTCAAAACCTCAAGGGCTGCCCTGCTGCCTACAGCATCATAACTGAGGCAGAACCCTGTAAGGGACTCATTTGAATATATATATATATATATATATATACTATCCCCTTACTCTAAACCCACCCCTCACAGAAAACAAGCTGCATTTTTCGAATGTCAAAAAACACAGCTTAGTATGTTTTTAAGCAATTTGGTTTATGAGGACACAGGAAGTGTAAACCTCAAAAGCCATGTTTATGTATAATATCCATGTCATTATACACATTTGTGTCCTCGAATGCCAGATCACACACACACACACACACACACCGGTTTCCATGTTTTTTTAAGGACATAGGACTTTATGAAATCCCTTTTATTTTCTCCCAAATTCCTTTTGTTTTGAGCAAATTACATTTTTCAATTTTCCAGTTTTTCTGGATTTCGGTGTTCCCATTATTATTAAGTTTTGTTAATGGTTAAATTAAAGTTTATTAATCAAACGGCATGTTGTGAAATCATGAAACTAAGCACTGCACAATAGGTGTACTGTAAGAATGATGTGATTACACCTTAAAAGTTTTAATAATAATTGTATTAATATTAAGAATTAATACATTAAGGAATGCATTATGTCATGCAATAGTAATATATTTCTGTCACAGTTTCTTCAAGTTAACCCAAACTTTTATTTTGCGAATATCCTTAAGTGTCTGTATGTATATGATATGAGTTTTTCCAAAACGAAACACAGACGATGTTCATGACATTGGATATGGATTTGATTTCATACACCCTGCATTCTATAGGCATAATGGTTTTTATGGTATAAAAACTGTATTTTCAGTACACCAGTACACACTGTGTTCCATGTTTCATGTGCGTTCTCCAGAGGCTAACTTATTTTAATACAGCACAAACTGTACTTTCTATCGTCTTACCCGAAACCCACCCCTCACAAAAAAATATTGTGCATTTTTAGATTTTCAAAAAACGTCATTCTGCATGAATTGAAAGCTTGTTTCCTCATGAGACCTACAAATGCCCCCACAAGGACAAAATGTACTGGTGTTACTATGCTTGCGGGGACATTTGGTAACGCAGGGAATACCACACACACACACCCATTAAGGTCACATGGCCATTCTGTAAGGTGACTCATGCTATAAATACAACACAAAGGAAGAGTTCATCTAATGTTCTGCAGTAGTTCCCATCCAATCGCTCATGACTCACACATCTGCTCACAATACAGCAGCCCGGCCACAGAAAGATCCGTTCCTCACCTTTGTTCAGGAACGCTCCTCGTGCTCTCCACACAAAAGCAGGTTGAGGAGAGTAACCCGGGCCGGCTGGACTAGTGTTACCACTCCAGCTGATCCCTCGGGGTACGAGGCTCACAATAGAGAGATTGAACCGCTGATATCTTCTGCTGTTTACATTTACATTTCTTTTCTTGGCACTTTCACGTGAAGATTAGGCCTCTGAGTGTTAGCTTAGCATTCTCACCTCGCAGCTAGAAAGAATGGATTGAAAGCTACTTCAAAACAATGTTAGGGAATGTTAAATGATTATCAAATAACACAGGTTTAAAGCCTTAAACAAAAATATACAGGAGAGAAACACAGAAAATAGACAAAATAATGTGTGTTCATTTAAAAAAAAGTCACTCAGATAAGTGATTAATTACAGATAAAGTGCATTGTGTTACTAGTTGCTTCCTAAGAATGTGATCAGGAACAGATATGTCATATTTCACCACAAATAAAGAAAACTATTTTCTATTTTTTTATATTTCAAGTTTTAATGTGCCTTATTTATTTATTTAACATTGTGGCAGCAGCGTGTGTATTTAGTTTTATTTTATTATTAATTTATTTTGTTTTCCATTTATATTTTGCAGTGCTGCCTTTATTTTAAGGTGTACATTAATTTACATGTACATAAAAACATTGTGTTTTCAAAATGATCTTTTTTTTTCATTACCGTAATGAGAATATAACGAGAATTATCATTGAGATGAATGAGAATTACAAACAAATTCAATAGTAAAACACATTACAGTCCAACATTATGAAGGGAAATGAGCTTAAATGTTACGGTTAAAAAAAAAAAAGCCCTTTATTTACTTAATGTTCTTTATGCAAAATATAATTTCCTACTGATTTAGGATGAAACATGACCAGTTTTCTTGAAATTTGACCAAGCTGACCTTTTGACTTGATTCTTCGACACAGTAAATACTCCTCTTTTCATAATTTTAACCACAAGCGTCTTACATAATCTCATGGAGCGTGTTAAGTATGTTTCTTTTTTAAACTCTGATCAGTAAAAGTTAATCACCATCATCCTCCTTGTGGGAAACAGTGATAAAACACACATCCTGCTTGTAAGAAGTTAATCAGAGTCACTGACTCAACATGCATTGTGTTTTCTGATGATGTAAGGTACTGCATTGTGTTTGGGAAAGAGGCGAAAAGAATTTGTCCCACAAAAATAAGAAAGAAAGATCACCATGTTGATTATGTATATGTGTATCAGTTACACATGCTATCATGATACAGAGCACACTCAAAGACACAGAGTTACAGGATCTTGTGTAATCTCATACACACTCGACTGAAGACATCACGCTCTAGCGAGTCAAGTCTAACCGGCACCTGACAGAAAAACAGGACCACTGACATTTAATGAACTAGAAAAACCTTCACTGCTCTGGCTATAAAACCAAATTTAGAGATGAATTTTAGTGAGCAGCTGCAACACACATGTGCTTGGAAACGACGCACGACTTGGCTCTATAGCTCGTGTTTACAGTAATTACAGGGATTTCGGAGTATGGGAATAACTTGGAAAATATATATGATACCACACAGCCCCCTTTACTGATGGATCTCAGTCTAAAGAAGTCAGAAAAACATATCCAGGTCACATTCAATACTAAAATCCTAGAAAAATATCAAACATTATTTATTACATATTTTATAAATATTGTAATTTATAACATTACATATCTGTTTTTAGAATTCTTTAATATTTTTTTGTCATTTAAATCAGCATATGTTAAATACAGTTCAACAAACATAATTTAAAAATATTTTTAAATACTGTATGCTGTTTGATATTACATAAATTAAATACTAAAATGACATTTGGGATCATACAGTGGGTACGGAAAGTATTCAGACCCCCTTAGGTTTTTCACTCTTCGTTATATTACAGCCATTTGCTAAAATCATTTAAGTTATTTTTCCCTCAGTAATGTACACACAGCACCCCATATTGACAGAAAAACACAGAATTGACATCTTTGCAGATTTATTAAAAAAGAAAAAAAAAAAAGAAATATCACATGGTCGTAAGTATTCAGACCCTTTGCTCAGTATTTAGTAGAAACACTCTTTTGATCGAATACAGCCATGAGTCTTTTTGGGAAAGATGCAGCAAGTTTTTCACACCTGGATTTTGGGATCCTCTGCCATTCCTCCTTGCAGATCCTCTCCAGTTCTGTCAGGTTGGATGGTAAACGTTGGTGGACGGCCAT
>JAUCMS010000140.1:551570-568220 GCA_032357445.1 Enteromius radiatus | reverse complement strand
GTAAAGAAAAACTTTTATTTTGGATGCGATTAATCGCGATTAATCATTGCCCAGCACTAATATATATATATATAATATATATATATATGTGTGTGTGTGTGTGTGTGTTTCCATGATATTTGAAAAAAGAATGTTCTTAATTGCTTTGAAAAGAACTTCTTTATGGATTGGTTTGCTATACATATTAAGTGCTTTATGATTCCTGACGATAAAGCACATGCTAATTCTCATTTGTGGACATTACATTCGGAAACATCTACAAAGAACCATACAGTAACTAAAGAACCTTGTACAGACAAAAACAGTTCTCAAAACTCTTTAAAGAGCTTCTGAAGAAGACTTATTTTTAAGAAGTTGCGTGGAAATTCAAGTTAACGAGTTTCTAACATGCCTGAGCTCTGGATTGTGTCGTTCTGGTCAGTCTGTGGCCGGTCTCTCGGCCTTGAGTATGTGTGACCGCAGCTCTGGCCAGAATACGGGGCCCTCGACTGCCTCAAGCCCTGAGTAAACAACATACAGAGGGCCTGACCCAGATCAAAAGCCTTCTTTCCCAGAGCCACAACCAGGAGAAACTCTGCTGACCAAAGACGCTATATTTGGAACAAGGGCGCACATTCTTTTTCCTAGAACGAGGTGTTTTAAGCAATTGCTGCTGAGAAAGAGAGGCTTTTTTTAAGAGGTCCAGGATTTCACAGAGCCTGTTCTGTCTGACCTACTGACTGTTTCACGTCAAACACGCTTGTTGTAGATCGATTGTAGAGGTGTTTGCCATTTGTGCAACAGCAATTAAATAATGCACCGGGGTCGCTTCATGAGAAAGGTCATTCATATTCACTCAAATCATGGGAGGTCACTGCTACTCACAATTTCTTTAAAAAAAAACCTAATACTTTTATTCATCAAGAATACATTAAATTGATCCAAAGTGACAGAAAAGACATTCATAATGTCTATTTAAAAAAAATATCTTGAGCTTTCTATTGATCAAAGAATCCTGAAATAAATATGTATCACAGTTTGCACGAAAATAAATATATTTTTAGTATTTATAATAATCAGACATGTGTCTTGAGCAGTAAATCATCATATTAGAATGATTTCTGAAGGATCATGTGACGCTGAAGACTGGAGTAATGATGCTGGAAATTCAGCTTTGCATCACAGAAAAAAATTACAGTTTAACATATATTCACAAACCAGTTATTTTACATTAAAATAATATTCCACAATTTTACTTTTTACTGTATTTTCTTTCAAGTAAATGCTGCCTTGATGAACAGTTCTCTTAAATTGTAATGCTACTTTACATTTTTGTTAATTTTACTGTATTTTTCTTGTAAAAACCATTTAATTAATTAGAATTAAAATGTGATTAACATTTTTATTTTCACCAAATAAAAGACCTAAAATGCTGCACAGAGGGTTAAACGATATTTTTTGTATATGAATCATTATGGTTCAAGCTAATTGATTCACTAAAATGATTCAAACTCCCCAAGTTGTCCATTAAGGCCTTAGCGATACTTGTTTGGCTGTAAACATGTGCAATAAAATAGTTTTAGACCAACTTTCTGCAGTTGGGAAAAAAAAAGAGTTAAACATTACATTAAAAAATGTGCTTAACCAACAAATCTGATGTCACTCTTGCTCCTGTTAATCTCACAACAAGAATCATGAGAGTTATTAAGCTTAATGCATTAAGCTTAAACTGTTACTCCTTTTAATGACACTGTGATCTGTTATGGTTTCTGAAATATGAAAGATATTCAGTGTTATTAAAAGGAGTATTTGTTTTTGTTATTTAATGATTGGTGACCACAACTATTATCCAGCAGAGATAACATTCCTTATAACCACCAGCATCTGATTGTGTGAAGAAGTCACGCTCTTACAGTGATTTACCAAACATTCCAGTTTTTACTTTGCATCATATTGCATAAAACCAATCCAGAGATAATGTAGATGACAATCCCATTGATGGGTCTTGTGAGAATGTGCAGGAGCATGTAAACACACTGATTTCCGCAAATAAAACCACAGAATTCGAGAGAAAACGGAGGAGTGTCTAATGTTAGTGCTTACTGTAAATGTTCACGGCTCGCGTGTTGCGTAAAACACGTTCGTAGTGGAAGTCGTCTTAATGCATAGAAAAGGGAGGTTTATCTGGAAGGACATGGTAATGATCATTAGCTGTCATTCCATAGAATATACATTAAAGTCAATGACATGTGACAAATTCAATCTAAAGTCTAATTTAATCTGATAACTGCAAAATATTGCCCTATTGAAGCCTGATTTGAGTTCATGGCAATGCAGTACTGCACAATGGAGAACTGAAAGTCCTCAGAGTAAGAGAGGAAAGAGATTTCATGGAGCTTTAGTATTACCAAAAAAATAGAGTTACTATTGGACAAAATTAAAATGAGGAATAAAACCAAAACAGATCATTAATAATATATATGAATAAATCATAATAAACGCATCACTAATGAGGAGAACCAGTAATGATGATGCTTGACTGAAAAGTACTGTGCATAAAATAAAATAAAATAAAATAAAATAAAATAAAATAAAATTAAAAATAAAATAAATAATAATAAACATGCTTGACCGAAAAGTACTGTGCATAAAATAAAATAAAATGTAAAATAAAATGTAAAATTAAATAAAATAAACTTAAATTATTAAATTAAATTAAATAAATATAAATTATTTTAATTAAATTAAAATAAATAATAATAAACATCACTAACAATGACAACCAGTAATAGTGATGCTTGACAAAAAGTACTGTGCATAAAATTAAATAAAAAGTAAATAAAATAAAACTGGTCAAAAAAAGAAATTAAAATAAATAATAATAAACATCACTAACAATGACAACCAGTGATGCTTGACCGAAAAGTACTGTGCATAAAATAAAATAAAATAAAATAATAAAATAAAAAAAATTAAATTAAAAATAAAATAAAAGAAATTAAAATAAATAATAATAAACATGACTAACAATGACAACCAGTAATAGTGATACTTGACCGAGAACTTTGAATAAAATAAAACAAATAAATAAATAATAATAATAATAATAAACATCACTAACAATGACAACCAGTAATAGTGTTGCTTGACAAAAAGTACTGTGCATGAATTTAAATAAAAAATAAAAATAAAACTGGTCAAAAAAAAAGAAATTAAAATAAATAATAACAATAATGAACACATGACTAACAATGAGAACCTAGTGATGCATGACAAAAAATACTGTTTATAAAATAAAATGCATCCTACACAGAACAGAAACAGCAGGAGTGTGATATTATTATAGTATGACAGAGAATATGTGGTCTAAACATGGCAAACTGTGAGGTCATGAGTGTTTGGTCAGACGGTATGTTTCCACTGTTCAGCACAAACAGAGGAAACGTCTCTACATGCATGTGAGAGCATGAACCTGCTGCTGCTGCTGCTGGTTAAACACACACAATGTTAACGTGTGATTTCCTACAACACCACTGAACTTTCCAGTGCGAACGTCTTTAGACTACATCAGTAATGCATTTTTAGAATAAAAATGCCATTTCATTATATTTTTGTATTATTATTTAAGGAGCTGTTCATGTCTGGAGCACAAACACTGCAGGATGATGTGGACACAACCAACTTTACTATTAAAGGTTTGATCACATCACTAAAACAAAATAATACAACTGCATACTATAAAAAAAATTAATGTACCATATATTGCCTTTAACTTTTTAACTTTATGGGTTATTTTTATTAACACTAATATGAGCAGTAGTCCTGCTTGCCTTAGCACAGCATACAGCATACTGTCCCGCATACTATTTTTAAAAATATGATAGGAAGATAGAGGTTAATATTAGAGGTTTCATCAAATAACACTAATATGAATATAGTGACACTTGATTTCACAAAGCGAATATTGGTGGAATATAAAACGTCAGTAACAGTGCTTTTATGTCCAGTGACTGTGTTTGTACAACAACAGTGAGGTCCAGGAAAGCCGCTCTCGCTCTCCAGCACCTTCTATCAACAGGAAACATCTTTTCACGGGCCAGGAAGTGTCACTGTCTAATTGGCTCGGTGTGATTCAATGAGAGCGGTTTTCTCAGCCAATGGGAGGGCGCTTATTTTGAGCGGCACTATAAAAGCCGAAGCTCGCCGATCTCACAGCACACGCCGACAGACCTCTGCTGAGTTACACGGCCACTCTGAGTCACTTCACGGGCACTTGCTGTAAACCCAGGGCAGAAAAACTGACTCACAGAACACACAGATGTTCTCATGGGCCGCTGTCATTCGTCTACGGTGGACAGATCATCCTTTGGCCCGCTGAACAAAAGGAAATGCACCATTAACCATGATGTTTTACCACGTTCTTACCATTTCATTAAGTACAGAAGAGTCTGCGGTGGTCAGATTATAATAAACAGTATAATTAATGTGTACTTACTTTTGTGTGTTTGTTTCAAATGGAAGTGCACTTTCAATCCAGTTTGGAGTAAAATAAATAACCAATAAAAAAGATGATGTAAAAAATTTGGGTTTTGCACTCAGTTCGAAAGAAAGAAGTCTCTATTGCTCACCAAGGCGGCATTGTGGTGTTACCAACAATGTGGTAAAAAATTTAAAATTGCGAAATATTATTTTTATTTAAAATAACTGGTTTCTGTGTGAGTATATTTTAAAATGTAATTTATTTAAAATTATTTCCAGCATCATTACTACAGTCTTCAGTGTCACATAAATCATTCTAATATACTGACATATAAAAAACTGCTAAATAAAGTAATTAATTGAAATAAAAATAACTGTTGTAATAATAATAAAAATAAACAAATAATACAATTATTTTTATTACTCATTTAATGAAATGAATAACAATTATTTCACCTTTTTTTTCTTAAAAAATCTATGTGACTTTATATTTATTATATATATATATATATATAAACAGTATATATTTTTTGCTTCAACCAGAAACCAGAAACATATGTTTAAAGGAGTAGTTGACCTAAAATGAAACTTTTATCATCTTTTATTTACCCTCATGTTGTTTCACACCTTTCTGACTTTCTTTCTTCTGCAGAACACAAAAAACATACTTTGAATCACATTCAAATGTTGGACCCCATTCACTGTACCAACACTCTTTAAAGCGTCCTCATTTTTGGGTGAACTATCCCTTTAAGGCCTTCATAACTAATCAAGCACTTTATAAAAAGGTGGTCAGGCTACATGCATGAGGTCATGTGGGTAACTTTTTAAACGTAGGTCTGCGATAACATCACCTTGTAAGTGAAAAGCCTACAATTGACTCGTGGCATTATAGTCAATTAAGCTTTTGGAATTGACTTGGCGTCTCATATGTGGAGAAATTCAGAATGGTACAATTATGTGTCAGCATCTTCCTGTTATTTATGCAAAAGGGCAATGCATAGCTACAGGTCCAAAAATATCCCCAGCCCGCTCCTTTATGGGAGCAAAAGAGCCGAACGGCCTCGGCATGCTCACGGATTTCTGTAATTAGCCCACGCCGTTCTGGAGACAAAAGGCCTGCCGCGGGTCAGGAAGGAGAACAATCCTACAGCCGGAGCACATTCCAAGAAAAGCCCAGCGCGTAGGAATCATGGGTACCTACGACTCCTTCACACCAGACTGCGACACGGTGAGTCACCTTGGCTAAAAGTGGACGATGACATAAACGCCGTGTTCGGAAAATGCGCGGTCACCTAGAGAGCAGCTTGAATGGTGATTATCTTCAATGAAAAAATAAAAAATAAACAAAATGAAAATGTAAATAAATTAATTAAGCTATAAATATATTTTTTATTATTTTTATTATTATTTATATCATTATTTTTATTACTCATTTAATTAAATAAATTTTTAAAAAATCACCATTTATTCTAAACCTATATGACTTTCTGCTGGGGAAGGCACATGGAAATTTCTATTCAAAACCAGCTGAACTGACCAAGTCTGACACTGATATTTACAGTATATTTGCTTCATTTAGGTTTGGCTAACAGTTTTACTTTATATTTATTTATCCCTCTAACATGCATGAAGTGCTTCATATAAAATTAATGAATAATTATACTTTACAGTAAAATTATAATTTACAGTAAAATTCCATATTATTTGATTTTAAATTATTTGTAATTTTTTTTATGTTTACAGTAAGGTACTGTAACCAATTAACTGTTTTTTTCACTAGCATTTCTGCTGTATTTTTCATGTACAATTACAAATATTTTTACAGTGTGGCTTTGTGTTTTGGGTCTGTTTCTCATATAAAGCTATACCAAAATTAAAAACGTATCGTCCGCACACTGCTCTCACTGCTCCATAAAAATATCTGAATGTTGCTGCAACGTCTCATATAAAGCTAACATAAGATTTGTAATGTAGTGCAACAGTCATAGGGACAACATTTGCTGCTCAAGAAACAGTGCTGATTATTATCAAGGTTTGCACTAGTATTTGTACGGTATATATTTAGAGAACATTTTGGCAATTTGCTGCGCAGGAAACTGATTATTTCTGATTATTATCAATGCTGAAAACAGTTCATTTTTATGAAATTATGAAAATGCAAAGTTCAAAAGAAGCATTTATTCAAAACAGACATTATAAATGTCTTCACTGCCTCTTCTGATCAGTTTGGACAATATTTATGATACTTTTACTGTGTCTTTTTGGGCTTTTCTGGAGGTTGTTGACATAAACCACAGCTCAAGTTCAACGCAATCTCCCCAAAAGAGCAGATTTCTAAACATCTCAATGCATGATCTACAGAAAATAATGTGGAAAAACAGCAAAAGTGTTATACTTTCCCTTTAAAGCCATTCAAAAATGTGTCATTACTAGTTTGGATCTGATATCCACTGTATATTTTAGCCCTACACTGCATTTAGCTCTGGATTTGCCAGCTCCACATGCTCCACATGTACAAATCCCCCCCCCGAGACATCTGAAGTACTTCTCATAAAATTATTAATACGTGAGCAAACACAAGACAGAAAGAGTTCACCTTTAAATACACACGTTCAGGATGTTGCTCTGTTAGTCTTTGAGTGGGTGGCCTGATATTTAAAGGAACGCACGCTCACTTTACATCCAGTTTCTCTCCTGGTGGTCGTATCGTGAGGACGTACAGTGATGTGTGTGCTTGGGAAACGGCCGCCCGAGCCTTTTCCATCTTAAAGTTAGAAGGAAAGTTCCTTAAACTTTGGGTTTGCTAGATTAGAACAATCCCCCACCAACCCGTCATTAGTGGGATTGGAGAAACGCGCCACACCCAAGCGAGATGTTTCCGGCGTGCTCTAAAAATGGCCGTCTGATGATGGGGTCGGCGTAGAATAAGCGAGGGGTACCTTGTGTTTTGGTATTCGGATGTTTATTAAGCCACATGCACACAGGAAAGTAAATCACACGCTCATGTTTGTGGCCGACATTTTTACACACGCTGTGAAAACCGTCCACCGAGCCACAGAGCTGCCCTCATTACAGATGGGAAATATGTAAATCAGCAAACAAAGAGCACAGAAATATCATGGGTGAGATTTCTGTTTGCGAGAGACAGTTGAGACCGTATGAATCTGCTTCTCAGATGGTTCTCCTTACAAGATGCATCACTAGTTTCATCTTTCCCATGAAAAGCATGCAGTTCTGTGATGGTTTATATTGGTAATTAAGCCAAATATGAATATTTGCTGAAAATATACTCACCTTCTGGCCATTCAAGATGTGGATGGATGAGTTTCTTCATTGGAAATGTATCTCTTGCTCAGTAATGGATGTTTTGCAGTGAATGGGTGCCGTCAGAATGAAAGTCCAAACAGCTGATAAAAACATCCACAGAACTCCAGTCCATTAACATCCGGAGAAGACAAAAGCTGTGTGCTTGCAAGAAAACAAATCCAGACATTTTTGTCCAAGTCCAAAATATGAGTCCATAATCCATAATAATGCTTCCTCCTCCATCTTCTGTTGTCTCCCACATGAAAATCTAGCCACATTTTTGTTTAGAGCCATTCTGGACTGTAAATGGTGCTCGATCTGTGCAGATTTCTCCACTGATTTTACCCAGAAGCAATGGTTGCAAAATAGAAAATGTCTTAAGAATGGATTGTTTCTTACAAACGCACAGCTTTTGGCTTCACAAGACATTAATTGATGGACTGGAGTGGTGTGGATTATTTTTATCCAGTGTTTGGGCTCCCATTCTGATGGCACCCATTCACTGCAAATGAGGTAAGAAAGTGATGCACTGCTGGAGTTTTTCAAACCTTATGAATAAACAAATGGTCTTAGGTTGCAGTCAAAAAACTTCTTTCAAGACCGAATTGATAGGAAATGAAGGTTAACACCTAAAAGAAACAACTGAACACCACTACATGCAAGATCAATATCGCCTTCCTCTGAGCTTTTATGGACATGCAAAGTAACAGAAAGAGAGCAACAAAGTCAGAAACAGAGTTCTGATGTTTCTGTTAAAAAAAAAAAAGAAAAACGTCAAAGTCAGCATTTCAGATGCTGTAATGACTGATAAACGAAGCTTGGGAGCCGTTGAGGTGAGATGGAAATATCTGACAGCATCAGGTGAAACCTCAAGAGCTCCAGAGCTTCCTGTTATTCAGTACTTTTTGAAATCTTAAATAAGTCTCAGGTCAATGTAAGAAACCTGTTGAGTCATCTTTTGGTCCGTGTAAGTGTGTGCGCAGGGAGCGCTGCAGCTGTTTTGCAATCACAAACTTTCTCTGCTGCTTCCTCTGAGCAGCACTTCTGAAAGTACACTTATGAGTGACACGCAGCCAACGTTAAACCGCACAGCGTGCCATTGAGCATCCATCTGTCACACTACAGGCTTAAAAAGGTCACAAAAAGGGTTTTACAACCCAAAGCTTTTGAAGAAACATTGCAGAGGATCGCTACGGTTTAATAACAGTCCTAACGGTATTAAAATTCAGTTTGTGCATCGTCCCGCAGGGTTTAAATGACTCCTTCAATCATGCATGTGTCTTGTTGAGAACCCTGAGTGTTTTATTTCTGAGCTATCCGATCAAGCCAACTCAAAAACAGTTAAAGAATTCACATTGTTTACTTAACTAGAAATCTTCACTCAGATATTGCTTGCAAATGTTACAAATAACTACAAACACAGCACATAGTTGTTTATTTTTAGTAAATAGTTCCAAATAGACTATCAGAGAATGTTTCACGGTAAAATACACTTTCACGGTTAAATAAATAGGTTACTGCTTCTTTGTAAATAGGCTAATTGTGAAACTTAGTAGGAATTAAGGAATGAAACATTTTATTTTAAGGTGTCCTTGTTACACGTTACATGTACTTAGTATTATAATAACAATAAATTATGCATAATCACATGCAAGTAACTCTAAGCCAAACCCTAATCATAAAGTAAGTGCATGTAGTTAATGAATATTAGTCCGTAATTAAATGTATAATTGCACTGTAACAAGCACACCTTAAAATAAACTATAACCACAGTTTCTGAGGTACGGTACTTTCTACGCTCATCTTTTCTCAGTGTAACAATAAATTAAATGATATATTATGAGGAAGAAAGACTGAAATGGTGCTTTTGTACATCAAGCTCCAATAATCTTTATTTACAGCACATAAGATGTTGCAAGCAACCACCGCACAATCTGTTGGTCATAAGTTAAATCAATTTAAGTCACAAATGTAAAATCTCAGCTCACGCTATGAGTCACATGAGCAGATACGGAGGGTGTGTAAACGGTTAGTTCTCAGTATTCATCATGAACTCAAGTGGACCCAGTACGTCTCAAAGAGGCCCGCTGAGCTGTCCTGTTCTTCAGCTGGAAAAAAGGTCAAGATTACGCCTGATTTAGGTGTAAACAACAGAAATCAATCATCCACGTCTTTCGTTTGGACTACCGGTCCACATGCATTCTCAACAATGGATCTTTTTACTGACCCTTTGATGCATAATGCACACAAAGCTGGAAAGGATTTCTTCAAAATCACAAGCTTCAATCAGATCCGACTGTTATCCAAGAGTCAAAGAGCACATTTGTAGTGGTCCATCGGCTGAAAGGTTAACTTATAATGTGACGCTATTAAAAACATCTTATATTTCTTTTCCTGCTTGTTTAAAATGGTTAAGGGTGGATTTAGCGATTGCGAGGTTGCTTACAAGCTTGAAATTCTGAATAGAGTGCATATTTGATTACATTTATGGTCATATTTACTATTACAACTTTCATATATTTCACTACTCAACAAATACTAAGCAAAAAAGGAGGAAAATTAAGATGTTGATGTATGTAGAAAAATATGTTTTAAGTGCATTGCAATACATCATCAAATACGATCATCAGGCTTTTAAACAATTATTAGCTCATCTGTCAGCCATCATTATATTGCATTTAGTTTTTCACCATTAAATGAAGCATTTAAATATCATCTTACTAAGACACATTATTGGAGATACAGAGTGATGACTGATATTTATATGCATTTTTTGCAAGTATGTGCTATACTGTTATAGAGATCTCCATCAAAGCAGCTTAAAAAGCAGCAGAAATGAGCCTTTTTGGTTATAAAAACATCAGCATCTGCACCAAATTGAGAATTTCTGCTCAGTTTGGGCCTCTGAATAAAACTGATGTTTTAAAGAACTTACATTTTCAGGCTAGTATTTCACGGGTTAGATTTTACAGGATTGTCAAAAACGAATGAATGTGTTTTTTACTCCCAGAACCAGACTGTTAGACTCCAGACTTCGCCTTGTACTGCCTCAGAGAATGATGGGAAATGTAGTTTTGTTGCTCACTTAATAGCATTTTCGATTGTTCAAACACAAAAATGTATGAGGAACTGAACTGTACCATCAGCACCGACAATAATAACATATTTATGACCAACCTGCTTCCACTTGATATGACCGTATCATTTTCATATAACAGGTACCTGATATTTCCCTCTTTCAGTCTCTTTTCCTCTCTCTTTGACTACACGGGTTTCAAAACTGTCATTCTAAGACTGACACATATGCTTTTTACAAATATCTGAAATACCTCACAATGAAGAATTAAACAGGTGAAATTCTCTCCACGCTCGACGCCCGACTGAAAGGAAAACGCGGGGAAGATGATGAACCTGAATGAAAACACGCGTGGAAAAAGTGAAGGCGTAAACACTGACAGATGGAGCTGGCTCAGAGGAAAGGCATGTGTTAGAACGTGTTGTTTTGGAAGCAGAGTAAAACTATGGGAACGGAGGTGTGATGTAAGAGACGAGGACGAGTGGATCTATTCGTGGGGCTTTATTGAAATGCATGGTCAAACAGGTGGGGTCGAGATGACAGCAAACAGGAATGGTGGAGGCAAACACAAGAATAATTTGGTACAGAAGGGGGGTCGGTCGATTGGCGAACAATAACAAAGTGGTCGGTACATGTGGAAAACAAAACACAAGACTTGGTAAGACAAGGAAAACCCAAGGAAATGCTTTACAACTCTTTAAATACACATGATAACAAGAGGACGAGATGATAAGGGAGGAGGAGCTAATCAAAAAACCATAGTGACAAAGAAGGGGACGGAGACACAAGGGAAAAGACATTTTAAACATAAGTCCACAACTGAGATGGCCGTGGCAGGGCAAGACGAGAGTTCAATGACCTCTGTGGCCTTAATGAGACATGACGTAGACTCTGGGGCGGCTTTCTTAGCAGTGGCATAGTTCTATGGAGAACTATGCGGCAGTCGTGGCCTAATGGATAGGAAGTTGAACTTGTAATCCAAAGGTCGCGGGTTCGAGTCCCAGGTCCATTTGGGTGGGATTGTGGGTGGTGGGAGTGAACTCCCAGCACTCTCTCCACCTTCAATACCCCGACTGAGGTGAGACCCTTGATCAAGTCCCCCCAACTGCTCCTCAGGCGCCGCAGCAATGGCTGCACGTTAAATGCAGAGCACAAATTCCAAATCCATACCTGGCCACAAGTCACTTCACTATGGGATCCTCTCTGGGATCAGTGCAGCTACCTCCAGAAAATCTACAGCCGAAATCTCTGAGGGTTGTGCAGTCTCTGATGTGGGCTTGTGAGTAGATGGGGCCTCTGGAGCACAGTGTGCGGCCCACACACTCAAAATGGTGACGGCCAAGACCCGAAGGATAGTCCCTAAGATGGCCTGTGCAGAAACCCTGGGGACACCAGCTGTGTCTGTGTACTGATCTCAATGGGGGAGCTGCCAAACTAGATATGCCCTGGGAAAGCCCTGGTGTCCTCATCTGCCATGCCCGCAATGGCTGAGGACTGTGGCTTGAATTCTATCTTGGCTGAAGGCTTGGGAATGGCGGCCATCTTGCGCAATGGCTCCGATTTGGTGGCCATCTTGTGCAGTGCCTGTGGCTCTGGGTTGACGGATATTTTGTGCTGTGGCTGATCAGACAAGACGTAGCATGGCTCTGAATGATCTGAGATGATGTGACATGACTTTGGGCGCTCAGCATGGACTCGACCTGACAGGTAGGCTTGACTTAACTCCACAAAGACAGCTGTGTCGGAACGCGCTCCAGACTCCCACAGTGAATGCAGAGCCAGCACACTGTAGAGCAAAGTCAATAAACTCTGCCAGAGATGACCGGGGTCCCTCACGGATTAGCCGCGATCTGAGCACTTGATTAACACCCTTGCAGAAAAACTCAATAAGCAAACAAGTTTGAGTAATATGCTACATCCAAATACTCCTGTACGTACTCCTCTAATGATCGACAACCCTGCTCGAGGGATAACAGTAACCAGGCTGTGTCCATACCTGGCCAATGTCCATTGGGAAAGCCACTGGATCCTGGTTGGGCCGAGCATTCTGTGATGACAGCAAACAGGAAAACAAAGCAGAGGTCGGTACACGGTGAGCAAGACACAAGGAAACGCTTTACATGAGATAAACTCAATGCTCGGAGGAGACTGGAACACAAACAACTCTTTAAATACAAATGATAATGAGGGAGGAGGAGCTAATCAAAAACCATAGTGACAAACAAGGGGGCGGAGACACGAGGGAACAGACATGAGTGCCCTCAGATGGGGGCCAACATAACAGGAGGAGAAAAACTCAACAGTTGTTCAAGCTTGTGAGGTATTTCATCATGTGTCTGCAGGCGTGATGTACAGCAGATGTGTCTCCAACTCTGACCAACATCATCCATCTAGAACCTGGCACTTGTGAAAAAAACTCTATAGAAATTAATATGAAAACGCCACATTAGCAGTGGTTGTGCACTGTTACACCCTCCATTGTTTTGAAGAAATTAAACAAATCAAAATGAATGACAGATTACATTTGCCATAAATATCAAGCAATTCTGCATATAACAATCATAAAAAATTCAAAGTAACACATTCTTAACACATTCTTGCAAATGAATGAATGAAAATATTTACAGGTGTATATATATATATATATATATATATATTAATAATTTATATTAAATATATTTAATATATAATGAACATACATAATAAATATACACAGTACACGCACATACATTATTTGAACAAAAACTTTTATTTTGAATGTGATTAATCATCAGACGTAGATGCTAAATATATTTAATATGATCTGTGTGAAACAAGTAACCAAGTAATTTAGTTTAGTTTCAGGTTAAATCAAAGTGATGCGAGGGAAAAAATACAATTATAACAATAATTGTGCTGCATGATTCATTAACATTCATAGAGAAAACACAGAAAATGTGCAGATTATTTCACTTGCTACAAAGTGATTGATGATTAGTTCATTGATATTCATTGATTAGTTCTCCCTCAGATGTATTCATAACATCAGTCAGGTACCTTGAACACACAACTTGCTTCTGTGAACACTGAATAAAAACCTGTGCTTGTGATTATCAGATTAGATCGAGAACTTTTGCATGCATGCATCAAACATCGTAAATATTGTGTGCACATGCATCAGTGAAAAGTTTCAGACCAGCCCCTTTTAAACAGATAATGAGAAGAACAATGTTAAAGGAAATACTCAAAGCGCTATTCGCTAAAGACGTGCATCTGGAAACTATTATAAAAGTAGGAAAAGCACCTATTATGAAGTCACTGCAGTGATGCAACACTCTTTCTGCAGTGCAACTGACCCGAATCAAATCACAGCAAGTCGTTTGTGCATTGGGACCGAATTCTCCATTCAGTGTGTATATAAAGATCTGTTATTGAAGTGAGCGTGTGTGTACGGGCTTCCTTTCAGGGCGGTATATGAGCATAACCCTTCTCACCACACAAACCGCTGTTCAACCTCAACAACAACCTCTTTCCTCCTGTTTACGCCCGTCCTCTCGTAAACACTCCCACCCAGGAACAAAAACAACTAACCATGCTAACTGTAAAGTTATGATATTGTAAAGCAGAGGTGGGGGGGGGGGTCATGACCCAATAATGTGATCTTTTAGGGAGGCAAATAAACTAACCAATAATATATGCACATAGCATATACAGTCAGCACCTTTTAAATGGGTGGAGAAACATGTTCTCGGATGCATTCGAGTATTGCCGGCTGTCAGTGATCGTGCGTCCCATGTGAAGATGGAAAGGTTTGAACTCGTACTAAACTCAGATCAGTGAGAACTGAAAGATTGAGGTGGTTCCTCTAACAGGAGCGTTTCATTCATTCGGTTTCCCTCATTTTATCTCACTTCCATATCAGCCTGATAGTACTGAACAGTGACAGAAGCCTTAATTACACTGAAAATGTGCTCACCCTCAAGACATCCAACCTGTAGATGAGTTTGTTTCCTCGACAGGTCTGGAGAAATGCAGCAGTGCATGACTTGCCCAGCAATGTTTCCTCTGCAGTGAATGGGTGCCGTCAGAATGAGAGTCCAAACAGCTGATAAAAACATCACACTAATCCACAGCACTCCAGTCCAGCAGTAAACATCTGGAGAAAACAAAAGCTGCGTGTTTGCAAGAAACAAATCTATCATTAAGATGTTTAAACCGCTACTTCTGACTAAAAGACGAGTCCATGACCCATAATAATGCTTCCTGCAGTGATGTGTTTTGTCTCTCACATCAAAATCCACCCACATACTCGTTTCGAGCTGCTTTGGCTTGCTAGACATGTGGAGAGTTTTCTTCTTTTTTTTAGATAACATGACTTTTTCACTGGAGAAAGCATGCAATGTTATGTATAGATGATAGTATATATTAGCTCGAAGCAATGATTTGATATGAAAAACATCCTTCTTTTATAAATACGCAGCTTTTGTCTTCTCAAGATGTTTACTGATGGACTGGAGTGCTGTGGATTATTGTGATGTGTTTATGACTCTCTTTCTGACGGCACCCATTCACATCCATTGCTGAGCAAGTGATGCAATGCTGCATTTCTCCAAATCTATTCCCATCAAGAAACAAATTCATCTACATCTTGGGTGGCCTGAGGGTGAGGACATAACGATTCCTCCAACAAAGCCAATGATTTAATTTCCTCTTGACTTCGGAAAATAAAAGCACTTTTGTATTACCTTCACGCTCATGTTCATTCTTATGTGGAGATGATTTGTTGCAGGGTTATTTCATTTGAAAAGGCATTTCAGGAGAAGTCATGACCTCTGAGGACCCTCAGGTAGAACAGAGACACACTGAGGCTCGTTTTAAAATGAATGGTGACAGAGGCATTCGGTGACTCATATATTTTGTCAACGATCACCATGGATCAGTGGAAAAGGAAAGTTCACTCAAAGATGAAAGTGCTGTCATTATTTACACAACCTTATGTCGTTCCAGCTCATATTAGTATTTCATATTACCCTTTTATACTGTTTTTTACTTCTTTTTTTTTTTTTTTTTTGGAGCTTGACAGCATCTGGTCATTATAAGCTATGAAAAGAGCAGAATAACGAGTGTTCAAAAAATGTCAGCTTACATGATGCATACAGATCTGAAACAATATCTCTTCATTTTTGTGAAGACTAATTCTATACGGATGCAATCTCAGTGTAACATTAAGCACTAATAAGCCGTGCATGAATGCATGTTTGGAGAGAGACGAGCAACGCATGAGTGAAAATGAAAACAGAGAATATGAATGTGTGTTTTTTACGGGACTTTTCCCCCTTTCGAACGTTTCCGTATCTTTTGAAAGCAGATGAACGGCTCAGGTTGGGACAGGAAATGGTTAAGGTATGAAACTCCAGCAAAACCCCCCTTTCGTTCATCTGATGCTATTCTCAGAGTCTAATGACAATGCAAACGAACTACTGATTAGTTCACATTACCAGTATTACTATAACGAGAACAAACCTGGCAAACGTTCAACCTGCCATCTGATTCTTCACACACAAACATCGTTCCTTTGATTCAACATTTATTTGAGTTATGCAAGAAGTTATGCTCTTCTTTAATCTGCACCAACAGTAAAAAGTTAAATAGAATTTGAAATGGAAATCTTATGTTCTATTACTATAAATGTCTTACTGTCACTTTTGTGCAAGTATTAAGCAGCATAAAAGGTTTTTCATAAAAATATATTAATATATATATTAGTGCTGGGCAATGATTAATCGCGATTAATCGCATCCAAAATAAAAGTTTTTCTTTACATAATA
>JAUCMS010000140.1:490367-501536 GCA_032357445.1 Enteromius radiatus | reverse complement strand
TCTGCTCTGCTCCTGCTACGCGCTGACGCGCCGCTCCTGCGTGCTGTGTGAAAGCACTCATCCGTTAACATGGGCGCTGAAAAAAATACGCGCTGCTCACGCCCTGCTGACGCGTGCAGTGTGAAACCGGCGTAATACTCAAATTTTATTTTAGCTTTATTTATTGATAATTTTCTCTGATACTGAGCATTATGATTACTCTGATTGGTCTTTATGTGTGTATGCAGCACACTAATATTTCTTTCAGAAAGCATGCAAATTCCTTCACAAAAAGAGAATATCTTAGGTTCTCTACACGTTTAGTCATTGAGTAACTATTAATGTTACTTTAGTTGTTTATGGTTTCAAAACAGTGTAGAAAATTGCAAACAAACAAACTTTAAAATCTGTGTATTATTTTGCAGTCAGAGCTCCAGGAGCTGATGAGAATGTGGCTGGACCAGTATTATGAGGGTTAGATCGAGATGGACAGGTTTACATGCAGCACCACGGCTCTGGTGTTCACCTGTGTGTGTATTTGAGGCTGCGGTGGTGTCGGGGTGGAGCGCTTGAACGAGCTCGACGGAGACAGATTGGTGCTGCTACCCAGAGGACTCTTGGAGAGTGCCGCCGTGGGCCGCAGGTTCTCCTTCAGGAGGAATGGACTCGAGGGAAGAACAGGAACGGATCCCGGAAGAGCGCCTGCGATCTTCTTCCGCTTGGATGGAGGAATGAGAGAGATGGGGAGGGAGGACGGCAGAGGCTCCTTCTCTCTGGCTGCATAAACCAGGTGCATCGCCTGCAAACAGCAAATGATGGGACTGTCTTTCCTACAGATTTAGCAACTGGCCTGTTTCCTGCTGTTACCGATAACATTCACAAATTCTTATTCTTTAAACTATTTTGAGATATATATATATATATATATATATATATTAGACATTGGACAGTGTGAAAAATCCTGAAAAGTAAAAGTAAAAGCTCTAATCAACAAGAGTAATGATTGCACCTGGAGCACAAACACAGTTAGATGAGACATACTGTACTTCAATCCTTAGTGTTATAGGTTTGATCACATCACTATTAATAAACAACATGGTATTTAGTTTGATGCATCCATTGACTCACCACTGAAAACTCTTCTTTATCCAAGTGTCCATCTTTGTCAATGTCACTGAGATCCCAAATCTACAAAGCAATGATAGAAAGTAAAAAATAAAAAAAATGTATGTAATGTAATCAAGTTAAAAGACTATAATACTATAATATGTCAATATATGTGTCAAATATATCACATAAAAGCTATATTAAACATGTTTAATATTCTGCATCAGTCTGAATTGGTCACTTATAGCATTATACGTCTATACTTTTTATGTTACTTCTGATACTTAAATATTTGGGGTCAGTGAGTCTTTTCTACTCACCAAGAATTGCATTTATTTGATCAAAAACACAACAAGAATTTTTTTTATGATTATTATCTCAATTTATATTTGTATATATATATATATATATTTTAGTGGTGTCTAAATTAGTGCATGCGATTAATTTTTTTCAGATTAATGTGTTAAAAATATTTAACGCAATTAACGCAGGGGCGTGGCTAGGATTGGTCACCCCACTCACAACTGCTGCTTCTGTCACTTTTTCTCTTGACAAGAAGTGCATTTATTGAGCCGCATAACGGCTTTATGACCACATCAAATGAGAGACATTTCAGACGCGCGTTCCTCCTCACTTCAGCGCCAGACAAACAGTACAGTGCTTGCAGCGTGCGCTCTTCAAATACATGCACAGAGATACCAGAGCACGCTGTAGGCTAGATCCTTTCATTTCAAAGTGCAAAATAAGCTACGTGCATGCAACGCTGTGGTCAGTTAAGTCATGAAGCTTCCAAAAAGACCATTAAAGCTGCCTTAAAACCGTGCATATTTAAGAAGATGTCTTTGAAATGTTCTGGAGCAGCCCAGCGCGGCCTCACTCATCTAACACGCCTGACCTGAAGCGGGTCAGAAAAGGTTGAAAGAGTTAAGAGTAAATAAGATGTGTGTCAGAACTGCGCCTCATTCAGCAGTGGCAGCTTTTAAAGAAATAACAGCCAAAATAACCTATAATAACCAGCTGCTGTGATGTCTATTAATCAAAGCACAAAGACAAAAGGGGATAGCTTTATGAATTCATCTATATTTAATGTACAATGTGTCTGATAACTTCAATTTCTGTACATTTCTGCTGAAGTGCACAAGTAAATATGACATTTATTATAATGGGTTATGTGAAGACTGTTTTAAGTCATTCTAAATGTTAAAATTGATAGCTCTCTCGATTACAGTATACTGTAATGTTGAAGACTATAGTTAATGGTTAAAGAAAATGTTTGGGAGGGGGGATCATTTTATATTGGTATTATAATGGTTTTATGTGAAGATTGTTTGGTTTAATGGGATATAATGTTGAATGCCTATTCAATGATTAAATACATCATTAGACATCAGAGTAATGCTGGCCTTCAGTCACAAAAAAGATGCTATTATACAAATATTACAAAAATGTACTGTCTTTATGTTGCTTGTACATTAATTTAATGTTTGAATGTGAAATTATTGCAATATAAAAGTATATTTAAAAACATCACTGTTATCATGATTAATTCCAGAAAAATATGCGATTAATTAGTTAATTTTTTTTAATCGATTGACAGCACTAATATATATACATACATGCACTGTATATGTTTCAATTGTCCAAATCAGTGCAAGCGTACTGTAAAGTAAAACAGATATTCACCTTTCCAAGCACATCCAGAGGCAGGTTTGAGTTTATTAGGACTGGTTTCACTTTATCGCCTGACAACAGCCCACCAATCGGAGACAGACTATCAAATATCCCATCATACTTGGCTTTATCTTCCGTCTGGTGAAAACAAACACACTGGTCAAGAGTGGTGGCAAAATCTAAGACTATTTAAGTAAGTTTATCTTCACAAATCTGACTTTGTATCAGTAATTCAGTACCTTTATTGTCCAGCTGGAATCAGCAGCAAAGGTCATGATGTTCAGGGATGGGCTTTCTGCGTCTCTCTGAAAAACACACGGCATCGAGGGAATTTACATATGTTTGATCTAACAGAGGCTTTTGACACAAACAACTTACAAATCAGCATGCAAACACAAGTAATTAACTGTCAACATCAGCTAGCGTACTTAACACGATGACACATACGAAAGTAATTTACAGTTCACCACATCTTTATTTATAGACATGCTATACAGATTAACACATGTGGGTCATTGAATTTTCAGCTCAGGTATCTATAGCGAAAACACTCACAAATTTAGGAATGGGTGCAGAGATGTTCTGGCTTAGACTGTTTAGACTGACATCACTTCCTCCTTGAGCAGAAGCCACCAACCTCAGTGCAGTGAAGAAACCCTTATTAGAGATAGCAAACCAGGTCAAACCAGTGTGATTAAAAGTTAACAGAAAAACAACAGCAGAACAAAAAAAAATACAACAAAATTATTAAAACTTAAATAAAAAAAAAATAAAATCTGAAAATATATAAAAAAAAACTCAATTACACTAAAATAACAACATTAAAAAAAAGCACTGCATGATCGAGATTTTAATAAAAACATGAGAAAAAATATTATTATCAAAGATATTGCTTTAATAAATGTTATTATTATTATTATTTCTACTTTGAGAATTACACAATATTTTTGTGTATTATTTCATGTACAACCAATGTTTCATTTTGGCGTGTTGTATCTTTTTTTAGACATAGAGATACTCATAAATGTATAACTTTTAACTTTCCATCAAACGCAATGGTGGAACTGTACAAACAGGATTTAGGCAAAAAATATATTCACCTTTTTATCCAAGTAACCTTTTCTGTCGGGGTCTGACAGATCCCAGATCTGTAAAGAGAGGGGAAAACACTGTAATTCACCACCAGGGCTGCATCTCAAGGCTTTCAGATGTTCAGCGATGCAGTTATTTTCTCTCACCTGACCCAAAGTGCTGTCTGAAAGCCCGGATTTCTTCAGGAACTGAGCGGCTTCTGCTGCTCGCACTTTCCCAGTGTTTCCCGGATCCACCTAAAAACAAACACGAGAGGCCAACAGGGTCACTTATAATGACAGGAACCATAGATGAACAACACATTATCAGTAAGCCAATCTACTCATATTACATTTCATTGGGAGCACATAATATCAGAGCTATATTTATTCTATTTTAAACACCATTGGTAATTTGCTGACATTTCTATACAGGTTCACCCCATAAGTTAAGTTTTATGAATTTACCTGTCGGTAGAAGCTCTCATATGTAGGGTTTCCACTTGATAACTGCATGAACAGGAATAAAAATTAATAAAAGGACAGTGAAAATATAAACATATTAGTAAAAGGTTCCTAAATGATTAAAAATTATTTTGTAATAAAATACCCAAAAAACCTCTAGTGGCGAAAATGTACATACTGTGCCTTTAACAAACAAAGAGAAATATTTGTCTTAGTGAATTTCTACATTTACTAATACACTATTAAAGTTAAAAGTTGTATTTGTTAACAACTTAGCTAGCTTATCCTAGCTAACAATGAGCATCTTTATCTTAATAACTATTAAGAAATGATTTATCCTATTAGTTTATGGATTGACTTAAGTTAATCAATAGGACCGTACTGTAAATAGATACCAATGTAATGTAATACAAATATCAAATAAATATTTTGAATTGAGTTTTAAATATTTAATATAGATTTTGTTTGCGACTTTTATTTTCGAGCTGATAAATACCACCATGACGTATAAAGTACGCGTGATTATTGTTTTAAAATATTACAGTAATGGGAAGGGCAGGGGCTGCTGTGGGCATCGATGACGTCACAATATGAAAAAAACTGCTTTCTCTCGTTAAAGACAATGTATACAAACGGACTGCTAACATAACACATCGTACAAAATCATAATAATATTCTGAACAAGATCCTGAGCAATTGACGGACAGGAAGCATATAAAAACACATCAGTTTCGTAATGGTGCTGCACAAACAGCTGTCACGACATAAAGAGAGCCAAAAAGTTGCAAAAAAGCGACATTGAAGCACAAATCTGTCCGTGATCAATTACCGGACATTATTAAAATACGTATGTTAACAAGGCAAAGCTGAAAAAGAAATATTCGCTAACAACAATCGATAACTGTCCCTGTTTCACAGAAGAGCCCAACTTCCGTGCGTTTACGCTTAAACGAGACATAACAGCATTTTCTAAAACCACAGACCAGTATGTATATAATTCTTCTGAAAATATATTAGGTAGTTTAGTTGTAATTAAACTTTTTAAGTCATTACCTGACTGAGTGGCGTGAGCGCCGCCATATTTCCTGATTCACGAGCACGCGGGCAGGACTCCGTCTTGTGAACGCGCACAGTCAATGTCAAACGTGAAATAAACAATGAGTTAGTAATTCATTATTAAAATCGTATCTTTTGTATGACAGTGGTGATTTGTTTCACTAAATTCGCCTTATTTACGTTATTTTAACTTACTTACGTATTCTTATGTCTAATAGGCCTCCTAAATTAAGTTTGTCTGAAACAATTGTGGACAAATATGTCCATATACGATTGTGGACACTGTTCATAATGATCTATATGATTAATCTAAAATGCTAAACCAGGAAAAATAATGCAAAACATTATACAGGACAGAAAACATCTAGAAAATAATTCGTTATAATAATTATATGTGTAAAATAATGTTATGGGAGAGTGTGTGTAGTGTAGGTCCAGGTTTACTGTAGTAAAATAAAGACAAGAAAATTAGTATATGTATCTGAAGCTCTCCTTGTTCCTTAAGAGAAGTAGTCTTAAGAAATACTTAAGAAATAACGTAGTCAATATTGTGCTGTAAAATGTCTCCATCTCGTGTACTAGATTTGTAAATGCATGACGTATAGTAAAAGTGACGTGATAGGAATTAAGACAGGGATCAAAGGACTTCTCCATTATAAAAAACATATGGTGAAAATAATGCAAGCAGCTACCAGAACCAACCTAAACATGTCTTGGTCTTTAACTGCGTATTTGAGCACTTTTGTGCATTTCACATAAAAAAATGAGTCAGCGGAATATTTACACAAATCAATCATAGTCACACAGCTATCCACCACCTGCTTTGCTCTACATCTTCTTACAGCTTCAGACTTTTCAGACTTTCAAGCGCAATTCAGCTTTTATGTTGCATATACAAACATATTTACTAAACCTCACAAGAATGATTATTAGTCAACAATATTTACTAAATCTACAGAAAAATGAGATTCAGAAACATTCAAAAGAAATTATGAATTCATAAAATGTATGGACAATGCGTAACGATCTTGTAACGTGTAAAGATCTTCATCTGTTCTTATAGTGTAAATAACCAGCTTGAAAAAAATACATGATAAAAGAACATTCTGAGCATGAAGCATTAAAGTGTTCAAACTCACAAAATATTACAACGGCTTGTACAATAAAGTTATTTATTAAAACTTTGGCATTAATTACAACTCTCAACATGTAAAAAGGTGGTTTTATGTCACTAAACAGGATTTTCAGTACCAATCCAATTTAAACATCACTTAGTTCACAGTGTGTAGACAGCTAGTTTATTTTAACGAGGCCTTCAAATCTTTGCAAATATTACCACATCCCTTATTGTAACAACTTATTTTCAAGTAACAAAAGACATTAAAAAAAAAAAAAAAACATCAGCTACTAAATGAAGAGCACAAATGTTATTTCCACTGATAATCTGGAACATAAATCAAACTCAAACTGCAAGACTTTGTAATAAATAGAGCTGGAAAAAAAGAATTTGACTGAATATCTTTGTTTAGGAGATTGAGAAGAACCAGAACAAAACTAAATCATCAGTGCCAAAGGAACATCATGCAACTGTGAATTTCTTTTGCACTACAGTACAAACATTCATGGCTCCTCGTTGATGAAATAAAAGCAGAATAAATGTGTGTAAATCAATTCACACTAAAACCGGTTTTGTTCTGCTCGTGTTTCAGAAACGAGGACTATAGTTTGAAACCCAGCCTGTGATCCGATTCATCTCTCATTAATAACAACAGGGCAAAAATCATCATCATCATCTAATATACTCTGTGCTTATAACATTTCTACGCAAACTGAACCGTGTAACATCCCATTCCGTACTATTTATGGAAGTCCATTTCCACTGTGACAAAAACAAAAATGCAATTGTTACTTTGTCACAGTTCAGACTGAGATAAAACATCAGAATTGCGAGAAATTTTTGTTTATGCTACAGAATAAAAAAAAATTTAAATGCAAGAATTTAAATTGTTTACATTTTAAGATTCATGAGTTCATATTTGACTATTTTTACTTTGTCTTAAAATGATGAGAATAAATGTCTCAATTTAGATTTTTTTTCCCCCTCAGTATGAGTTTATATCATGCAGTCTTTTCTTTTTTTCTCAGAAGTCACCAAATTGTGAGATATAAACTCAGAACTGCGAGAAAAAACTGAATTGTGCGATAAATTCTCTTTTTATCTTTGTACTCAGTGGTGAAAACAGACTTTCATATCTAATTACAAGTAATCTTCATAAATTTCATCTAGTTCCTTCAAGCTAACTGAACATAACTGACACCAACAGCATGAACTAATATGGGCATTGATTTTGCAAACAAGAAAGGCACGATAAACCGATCATAGATCCCCGTCGAAAGATATCAAACATTTCAGACCCCGGTACTGTACAGAAAACTCTTCAATAACAATAAACTGGCTTGTTAAAGGTCAATGGTCGCAAATTAAATGTATGGGTGGAGAACTTCCATTCGCAGGCTTGCCCCTGTATGACATCATTACGACATCATTGCCGTCTCAAAGGGCGTCGCGTTTAGAATGAATGCACTGCAGTCGTTTCCCTGGCAACCACGGAATGTGGATGGTCATCTACTTCCTGTGTTACAGTTCGTCTTTAGGAAGCGCATCATCGTCGTCTTCCTCCTCTGGAGGCTCTTCTGTCTCATCTTCCTCTTCCTCCTCTCCTTCCTCCTCCTCCTCATTATCATCAGCTTCTGTGCTCTGCTCCTTGTTCTTCTCCTCATCCTCTTTGCGTTTCTTCTCATCCTGTTCCTCCTTCATTTTCTTCTCGGGACCCTGTGACAACACAGACAGTTTAAAATGCATGTTTATTGCTGATTGAATTATTCAGTGCTAAAATCAAACTCTTTCAGTGTAATGTTGTGTACCTTTGTAGCGCCCCACGTTTCATTTCCAAAGTCCTCGGCTTCCTTTACGTCATCGGTGATCAGGAAGTTGTCAAAAATAGTGCCGGATTTGACCTGGAGTGACAAAACAAACATGTTGGTGTCTGCTGTGTTTCTAACAGTGAACTGAAGCACCTCTTAGTGGTTTAAAGTGCAAAAATGTGTCAAGTGTGATGAGAAATGTCTCAAACTCCTTGACTCATGCACTGACAAATATTAATATTAGCAGTTCTAAAATAGATTTCCTCTTTCTAAACGCACTATTGCGTATTTTAGTTACCAGGGTTAACTAAAATAAGAAGCATAAAAAAATTGTGACTTGAAATAAAATAGACGATAAGTGAAATGAAATAAAATCTTAAACGTAACTAAAATTGAACAACAATAATACAACATTAATAAAACAGACATTCCAAACGCTATAAAGACATAAATTACTGAAACTTTAACGAAAATTAAAATTAAAAAAAATATTTTGAAAAACTAAAATAACCCTATATAATTAGGGCTTAATGTAGATTAATAATAATCATAATGAATATTCTGAATAAAAGTTATTTTTTAAAATTTCCATTTTAACTTTTAAAGTTTTAGGTATTTTAGAGAAACCATCATTTTAATTAAATCATTGCAGAAAAACAGACAAACAAAGATATAAAATATCTAGTAAATCAGAGCAAATGCATGCCATGAATACAACCACATTTTGTTGAATTTCATTATTTTTTACATGTTCATGGAAAAAAAAACGTTAAATTCAATGAATACTTTTTTTGTGATCTTATGTTGTTAATAGGATTTTTACAGCAAAAACATTTGCCATCATTTAAAAAAAAAAAAAAAAAAAAAAGAAAGGATATTTTATGGCACGGCTAAGGCATTTTACCTGCCAGAGATCCAGCCCAATGACTCCAATGTTGTCGAATTTGTAGATCTCGCCATCAGCAGTGTATTCAGGGTTGTCGATTTCAGGATGCACCCAGACACCCTTGTAGTTGGGGTTGTCGATCTGTTTGGGTTTCCACTCACCCTGCAGCAAAACAACAATAAATAAATGAAGTTCAGAGACCTGGAATGCTGTGGAAGCATCTTCAAGCATGCAAGTCTGTACCTTGTACTCTGGGTTTGGGATCACGGCAGGTTCCCACTCTCCGTCCATATCTTCATCCCAGTCGTCAGGCTTCTTGGCATCAGGATCAGGAATGTTCTCAGGCTTATCCCAGTCCTGTAGGCATCACACAGTCAATGTTTAGAGTCGAAACGGACTCAGCTGTGCCTCGAAGGTGATACGAGACAGAATCTAACCTCAGGTTTGGTGTCGGTCTCGTCGTCGATCTTGGGGCGGTCATCCCAGTCCTCAGGTTTCTTGGCTTCGGGGTCTTTGATCTTCTTCGGGGGCAGAAAGTCCCAGTCCTCCTCCAGAGAGCCAGACTCCACCTTCTCGTTGTCAATCTTGACCTCGTATGTCTGATCCGGATTCAGGATCAGTGTGTACAAGTGAGTCAGTTCATCATCCTGGAGAGAGACAGATTTCATTTAGAGAGTCTGCTTTAAAATATGCATTTCATTCTATAATGTTTGCATTTTATATGTTTACAATATATTTAACTAAATTTTTAAAAAGCAGAATATTAATTAAATTTTGTAAATTTTTGCCAGTTTTGTATACTATGAAATATATTTAATATTTAACATTTTATTCAAGCTTTTTATATAATGTTTTCAACGTTTCAATGTCATCATTCACTTTTACTGCATGGAAAATATTCCAGATATTCTGCTAGTAATGATGAATAGATGATTTTTTTTTCTTTTTCCCGTTTTTACACATTATAGTTAATTTCAAAGCATTTATAAAGAAGAAAATAGCAGTGTTAATTAATAAATTATGAAACAAATTTAATTTCAGCTGTAAAGCAGCTCAACAGAAGACAACAGATTCATTATTTAGATCAATGTTAATTCAATTCAGTATGATAACAGTTGCAAAATTAGTGGCAGTATCCAGTAATTATATTAATTTTGTTCACATCTGACAATGTCAGTGCATTGAATTGATAATAATAATGAATATGAATTGCCTTTAAAACCTTTCAAAAGCTCACCTTGCATTTGATATCTTTCTTGATGAGGTGGTTCTTGCCTTTGTAGTTGAAGATGACGTGAACTTTCTTTGTGCTGTAGCCGCAGATATCAGGTCCTGTCGAGATGATTCAGACACCAAAATATAACTAAATGACTCATTTCCTCTAATAAATCCAGGCTTTACAGTTGACATACCAAACATGATGTAGTACTGGGAGTCTCCGTGCATGTCAGCCTGGTTGAGATCAGCCGGGAAGACTTTCACGTATCCGCCTCCGCAGTCGATCTTCTGCTCGTGTTTGACGGTGAACTGGATCACAACAGATTTGCCCTCGTTGCTGAAGGGCTCGAAGCGGGCAGAGGTGGCGTAGAAACGGGCGTCCTGGCTGCTCTGCAGACCTTTCGGCAAAGACAAACAAGAAAACTCATCATTTGCTTCTTTGCTGAAACAAAGGTAATGTTTGTAGGGATGTAAAAGCCTACCCTTGTCTTTCTCAGCATCTCCGTAGAAGTTTCCGGCGGTTAGTTTGAACTGGCCATAATCAGATTTGTGCTCAGAGTTCATCCATCGACTCTTCCAGGCATCTGCGGATTCAGATAATAAAGTTAAAAGCAGAGAAATAAGGCTAAAACGAGATGAGATGAAAACAGGACTAGTATCCTAAAAAGGGAATTAATGCAAATGCACAAGTTTTATTCAAAGCAGCTTTACATTTAAAAATAGGTTAATTTTAATTTAAATTTATATATATATATATATATATATATATATTTTTTTTTTTTTTTTTTTTTT
>JAUCMS010000140.1:449759-461863 GCA_032357445.1 Enteromius radiatus | reverse complement strand
TTTTCCATCACGTCACCCGCCCGATCCGCGGTTTATCCGCGGAGTCCGCGGTTGTAACCGCCATCCGCGCATCTCTAATATGAGCATTGTTTTGAAGTCATGACGTGATATTCTTCAGGTAATTGTGTGAAAATTACACTTTTTCTCACAGGAATAAAAGGTGTTTTACTGCCTCTAGTGTTCATTTCTTTCAGAAATTGCAGTGATATGTACTCATTGGTACATATTTCGCGTCTTGCTAAAAAGTGCACCACGGTACGTGTATGCCATGAGACCGGGTAGTTCTTTCACATGAATGATTTCGAGCAGCTGGTGTATTTGTCACCAAAACAACACTTTAAGCAGTCTGTGGTTATCTGTTCTTAGGCTGTGTTGTGATGCAGGTGCAAAGAAGGGATAGAAGAGATAATCTGCTGTCCATTGTGAAGAAGAAACTCTTGTTCATCACGCAAACATTTACAGACAGAAGAAAAGTTTTACATTTAATTATTGAATCAACACTTTTTTTATTTTATTTTATTTTTTTGCACATGGGACATTCAAGTTCAAAAATGACACATGTAAATATCTCCTGAAAATCAGTATTAGGAGATCTTTAAACAAAATAGACAAAAACATTCAGAATAAACATTCTGTTTTCGTTCTAAATGCACATTGTTTGACTCACAAAGGCAGATGAATCAGTGTTGCTTCGTAACGAAGGTTAATTAGCTGATGGCGTTGTCACAGTTATCTACTTTTTTACGTTCTTCAGTTTGAGATCATCGCCAGGCTGTAGTTACAGGTTTAATGTTTGGGGTCAGGCTTGGAATTAGGTGGAGGTTAAGTCTTGAAACAATGCTTAAACGTACAATAACTACATTTAAGGAATGACATTTTGGTCTCCATTCATTCTAGCTTTAGATGCTGAATGTATAACAAATATAGAAAAGTTGTGTAGATGTAGGATTAATCAACTGCTTACACTGAAAAACATACAAAATTTTCATTTGAAATTGTAGCAATATAGCACATTTCACAAATATTTGCAAAGAAATTGCAAGTAATATTGATGTAAATGTGAAATTTTAAGGAAAGACTGAAATAGTATTTTTTGTAAAACACATTCAGTTAATTTTTGTTTTATTTATCTTGCGAAAAATGGTGTGCTCAGATGCAGCTCAAATTCAAAAGAAGAAGAATCATTATAATACTTTATAGTGTTAATATGAAATACAATCAGACAGCATTTACTTGGACTCATTTTTAATGTAAAGATTGCAAATCCTTTATTTTGGAATGATTCTGACAATAGCATAACACAGTAAAGCATATTAAATTAATTTGGAAATAATGCTGACTGGAAACATAGAGGAAGAAACAAAGACATTAAAAAAAATATGTATATGGACTTCTTCAACCAATCAATATGATAAGAAAAAAGAGCCAGGTAAATACAAGAAACAAAAATTACAAGAAAACAACATTTGAAAAACATTTTCTGCATTGCATTTTTGCATTATTTAAATTTTTTTAATTATGCACATTTGTTATGTAACATCATTACTGTAATGTGGAAGAAATAACTATATATAATAATGTAACATGCTATAAAAAATAGCCTAATGATGCTTCTTTTTCCATTGCTTTTCAGATGTGATTTTAGTTCAGTTAGACTTCACTTTGAACAACTCTTATTTTAAGTTTGGACTATGTTTGATTGTAATGTTCATCCAGAATGTGCTACTTGGCTGAAGCATGTATTGAGCCCAGAGCCTATTGTGCTACTAACCTCTTAAAGGGACAGTTCACTCAAAAATGAAAATTCAGTCATTATTCAGTCACCTTTGTATAATTACAAAACTCCAATCCGTACAGGCTGATTAAATGAGGACTGCATTTTCATTTAGGAAAAACATTTATTTATCGTTTGTGATTTAAAGGAAAACAGACTGAATAATTACATCATGACACATTTGTCTTCCGCCACCTGCTTCACCTCCGTCATGGTGCTCTGAGCTTTGGCTTTGATCGAATCAAAGTCCACGTCCATGTTCTGGAGTTTTCCCAGAAACGAGTCGTTCATCTCCTCCTGTTCCTCGTCTTCCTCCACCATCTTTGCCAGCTCCTCGGGAACGTCCAGGTCGTCTCCGGCCATCTGAACCGTGGCCTCGTCTTGAGCACTCTGTTTACAGACAGAGCAGAGTAATAAACAGGCCTAATAAAGCTGTTTTTAACCCTGTAGAGCTTTACATATTAAATAGTCTGTTTTTTTATGGTACAGTTTAAATGTAGATTTAGATTTTCAAACACCACCCAAATGTTTCCAGAAAGAAAGAAGGCGGAGCTATTATTGTGTCTGTAGTGTTGTTCTGGAGATGCTGTGTGTCGTTGTGAAAGTGCTTCCAAAAGAGGACACGACTAGAAATCAGTGTTAAGTTGTGTTTCCAACACTGCTCCTGAACAGTTGAACACAAATATTGGAGTGTGTTCAGCACATTTCCGGAGGACTGATTCCTGAAGCTGACAGAGCAGTCTATGCTGGCTGTGCACAGAGACTAGAAAGACCTCTGCTGACCACTCACAACCTGCTAGATAGTTACGCTTTCTTATTAAAAGAAGCTGCTGCTTCCTATTCAAACGGGAGTTTGGAGCAGTGAAGGGTGGTGCGACGTTGTTTCTACGCAGCATCATGTTATGGTAAAGGTTGTGACATTTCCGCCACATGCTTGCGTTATTCGTCCAATCACTGTGCACTGGATAGCTGACCAATCAGAGCACACCTCGCTTTTTTAGAGCGATGAGCTTTATACAAATCGGCCGTTTCAGGAGGTGGGGCTTAGAGGAGAAACTATAATATACAGTATGTGGAAAATACACATATGTTTTTTGAAACACATTGTATTACACCAAATACATAAAATAATTTTCTTTTTAGCAGTATCATATGACCCCTTTAACATCTGAAGAACATTTCTGTTTCACAAAAGGTTCTTTGCAACAAAAGAAGGTTCTTTAGTTTCTAAAAAGGTAAGAAACAGAATGAATGTTCCAGAATGAATGTTCCTTTGTGGAACCAAAACTGGTTCTTCTGTGTGATCGCTGAGGGCCTTTACTATGAGTTATGAAAGGTTCTTATTTTAATTTTGGGACTCGTTTTAATCGTTCAGATTTATACCTTTGCAGGATGTTTTCATTCACTTACACACTGCATGAAAGATCATTTACAAAAATCCATAATTGGTGTTAAAAGGTGTTTTGAATCTATTCTATACATCAGGCCTTATGGCTCATATAGTCTGATATAGTGAGAATATAGAGGAAACACAGCACAGTTTTATTCAGAGAGACAAACTGAGCACAAATATGCAATTTGATGCAGAGGATGATATTCATATTAACAAAAATTCTGTTATGTCAATCAATGACATCTTTATAACAGTACAGCAGATAATCACATAAATGAATATATAAACATTAGTCATCATCACTCTACATGACTTACAGTAGTAAGATGAGATCTAAATAGCTCCAATGATGAAGAAATAAGCGTTCGCTATTAAAAATGTATATATTGTAGAAATTACAGTATTACTGGCTTACTGTAGATTTAAATTTATGTTATTTATAGGCAACAGTTTGTTGAAATATAAACATTAAATGTTTTTAATAGTTTTATTCAGTGAAGATGTAAGTGCATGTTTAATGTTCATTCATATTAAACAAACTGTTGCCGATAGATTTGATAAATATAAATCTACAGTAAGTTACTGGCAACCAGCTGCATAATTACAGCAAATCTTTTCACAGTGTTCCTCAAAAGCCTGAGGATCAGATTTGAGACGCACATCAACTTATGGATAATCAAATAAAGAAAAGACATTATTAGGCAGCAGAAAAACGCATGATCATTTATAGGCCTTAAATTTAGCTTTACAGTAGATATAGGGTCACCTTAGTTGAAAGAAATGAACAAATATCACCCCAAAATCAAGTCAGAGTTATTTGTGAGATGCTACATTAGTAATGAAAATATATAAAGCGGTGGTCTGTTACCTGTGGTATTCTGTATTTGTCTCTCATCAGAACTCGAAGGTTTGCTCGCTCGGCTTTTTTTGTAGCAAACTCCTTGTCCCTGGCGATTCTGTCGATAAAACACGTTCATGTGTTAATGCACGTTTTATTTAACGTTTTTACAATGTTAGTTGATGTTAGACAACAGCTAACAGTGTGAGATAATGTTCTTAACACGTTCAGGATCTTCTGAGGTCTTCACGTGCACCAGCGGTACTTTACCGTACCATTATGGGCTTTTACTGTACACTCAGGACTTTATACGCTCAGCGAATCTTCTCAGGGATCTGTTTCTGTTGTACTCTGCTCTATCTTTGATTCAAACGGAGCTGGAATATGTTGAGAAAACAGCTGCAGAAATCACAGCAGAAAATAAATTTCTACTTTAAATTAGAGCTGTCAAACGATTAATTGCATCCAAAATAAACGTTTTTCTTTACATAATATATTTGTATATACTGTGTATATTTATGAAGTATATCTACATACAAACACATGCATGTATATATTTAATGAAAATATGTTATGTTTATATATTAAATATATTTAGATATAATATCAAATATAAGAAAATAAATATAAATGCATTTACATGTAAATACTTTCAAAATATATACTGTACATGTGTGTTTTAATATAAACATAATAAATAAACACAGCATAAACGCATATATTATGTAAATGCGATTAATCGTTTGACAGCTCTACTTTAAATATTAAAAACGTGAATGTTGACAGTAAAAAGCATGCTTTTTTAAAAAATCAAATTCATGTATTATTTTCATTAAAACCAAGCATGCTCCTTAGTAACTTCTCTTTACTGAAATCTAAAGGGAAAATATATTTCAATTATATTTATAAGCTAAATAAGAGTAGTATTTGTTATACCAATTTGTATTAATTCAATAGAAAAAATATATTATAATTATGATCATCTATAGGGTATCATTTAATAAAAACATTAAAAGTATACAATTTTTATACAATATATATAAAATAAAAAAATTATGAGTTTTTTACAAGTATGACAATCTAACAACAATCTAAAATATCTGCATGTTTTGTATTAATAAAATTCTTTATTCTGAAGTAAAATATCTGCATGCGTTTTGTTCATTATTAATGTATTCATTGATTTATTATATTAAAATATTACACATATTATAAAATTTAATAAAAGACTATATTACAGTACTATCAATCAAATCTGATGGCAATTATTAATAATACAAAACTTAAAAAGTAAACATCCATATTTATTGTATTAATGAAAATGTAATTTAAATATATAAAATTAGAAATATGTACAATACAATTTTTAAAATATTAATTATTTAATAAAAGGCAAATCATCTTAGTACATTATATTAAAATTCAAGAAGAAATCATAATTGTATTTTTTATTATTTTTATATGAGATTTTTTTGTGTGAGATTGACCCTATAGCTGAAGTGACATGATTAACCTAATTTGCGTGAGCAGAAATTAAGTGATCATTTACATGAGGTTTAGTGGTTTTACCTGAAACCAATCAATCTGAGCATCTTCCTAACTAGTCCTCACAATCGTATTACTCTGACCCGCTGAGATTAGCCATGCATCATACGTATACCGACCGATGCTCCCAGAAATAATCAACAGGCTAGTTCACCGCGCTACAGCTGACCTGCAGCAGGATGGAGCCTAAGAAGGTTAGAAGGGTTTAGAGCTAAAATATGGAGCAGATGGCTTTATATCTCGAGTCAAACAGGGACAATGCTGTAATACTTACTAACCAAACACAGGCCAATTATTAAACAACACTAAAAAACTTTAAGGGAAGCGGTTGCAAACTATTTATTTGAGCTACATTCAAATAAAAAAAAAATTCATAGTTACTCAACTAGATTTGTTTATTTAAATGTAGCTGAAATAAATTGATTGCAAAAAAAAATAGTGTAAATTCAATGAATCCTTTTTTACAGTGAACATAAAAATGCAATGTTTGCAATCCCAAAAACTACTATATTATATCACTGTTTATTTTACTGTTAATTGAAATACTGCTAAATATATATATTATTTTATTTTTATTTTATTGTAATATTTTTAAAAACTTATTTTTAATTTTTGAGTTATAATAAACAAAAACTTAAAAAAAAAATCAAATTTTAAAATGAAAACAATGTATGGAAATACAAAATACACAACTTAAAGCATTCATTATTACACAAATAATACTAAAATAACACTTCCAAACTTATTTATTAATTAATTTATAATTAATTATGGAGTTAATTATTTTTAAATTATACAAACAATTACAATTAGGGGGAAAAAATCGAATAATAATGAAATATAATATTTTAAATAATATATAAAAATAAATAATATTTGAACTATTTCATTATTTTTCCTTTATTTACAGTTCATTAATTAATAAATGGTTTTCAGAATTATATAAAAAGAAAAAAGGACATAAAAGCATTACTAGAAACATATAATAATAATTAATATTCAGGATAGTAATTAATAAACATAAATAATCTGCCACAGACAGCACCTGTGTGTAAATGCGTACTGATTTTCTGATGTAGTTGTTGTTGCTGAATCACATTAAAGGCCGTGGGCTTTGACCCGGTAAGGACTCTCGTGACCCAGTTCTGGACTTAATGCTATCGGGCGTTATATAAAGAGATGAGGTGTAATGCAAAGCAAATTTACAGCGGTGTGTGTAGGCTTTTTTCCGAGACGTCACAGTAATGAGCTTCTCCTTTCACTCCTGATCTGTCCGGCTGAAGAGTTCAGTGTCTGTATCTCCCATTATAACACGAGTGCACACTAGACTGTTTGTTTCTATGAAATCATGACAGACAGTGGCTGTAGTATATGTGAGGTGTCTCTGACTCCAGCTGACCTCAGAGCAGCGGTGACGCCTTCGAGGGACTGATCCTGCTATCGGCCGGCAGCGGGCCACAGGAAACGGGAATTAGGATAAGACAATAATTACAGGCTAAGACGATTTCAGTGTGTTTATAAACATCACTTTGCACTGCGTGGGATTCAAACCTGTAATATATTAATATTATTAAATATAAAGGCAAATAAAAGCCATTATAGCTGTCATTAGTGTAATAACATTAGACTGTAATATTATAGGCTTGTTTGATTTTTGTTTTGTTTAACTTTGGATGTCTTAGAAGAGCCTGAGCACAAAAGCAGTTGCTATATTTCTAAAAATAACCTGCATGGGTCAAAAGGATACATTTTTCTTTTATTTGTAAAATCATTAGGATATTAAGTAAAGATCATGTTCCATGAATATTTTGTAAATATATCAAAACTGAATTTTTGATTAGCAATATGCATTGATAAGAACTTCAATTGGACAACTTTAAAGTGATTTTCTTAACATTTAGATTTTAGACTCCACCATCAGTATTTAACTGTAAATTTAACTTAAAACCATAAAACTTAAAAGTTGTTACCATATTTTTATGGTCAAATTCGAGCAACCACAGCTGTCTTTTTTTACTGGAAATTTTACAGATTTTTTTACAGTAAAAGTCATGTTTATTAATTATTTTTATAATAAGATTATTATATTAATATTTATTTATTATTTTAAATTATAAAATCATATAAATATGAGATAAAAGATCATTATTATTTAATTATTTTTACAGTTACAAAATAAACTAAATTAAACAATTAAAAAAATTAAGTTGAAATATAAATATTAGCTGAAAAATAATTCGTTTTTACAATTATACATTATTTTTAACTAAAAAGTAAGCTATTAACAAATAGTTTTTGTTACAAGCTGAGATAAGATATAGATCTTAATTTTGCTTGTTAATGTCTGGCAGACATTAATGTCACTGTGTTTTTTGTCACTACACAAACGTGTCAGGTGGTCACATGACATTCACGTTCTGCGCTCTCATTGGTCATCTTCTCCATCACTGCTTAGTTGCATAAAGTTCCATGCCTTATTCAGTTTTAGTGCTCAATGAAACAGAATATTGGTTTATTGCTGCTAAAATTTCCAGTATCAATACATTTTGAGTATTCATCAAAATATCTGCTTAATATTCAAGTATAACATCCAATGAGATTCATTGAAAGAGACCAAAATAGATAAGACAAAATCTCTTTGCTATGAATATTAATCAGGTCATTTTGTGGTCTATATTAGCAGATTTTTTTAACCTTTGTAAGGACAGTTATATAATTACTTTATTAAATGTGTCTGTGTTGCTGTTTCATACTGTAATTTATCTGTCTCAGCATTATAAACTTTATAAAAAAAAATTTTTTTTTTTACTTTTTTCAACTTTACGCTACATTTATGTTTATGGACACAGACTGTTTAATGCTGCTCATATATATATATGCATAATGTAAATTTGGGTGATTTGGGTTTTTTTTTTAATAAGAAGTTATTGCATTTTAAGGATTACAAAATCAAAACTTCAAATTGTTTATTTCAGTAGCATGAAAAACAAAAAAGAGTTTAAATATGGAATAAATTAAAGCGAGCAAAGAATTGAAGCGGTCTTTGTCTTCAGTCAACTTTCTCAGAAACTCGGGTTATAGTCACTAAAGCTGTCTTAAATTATTTACATATTTTCTGCACTTTATTGTTTACGGTAAGAGAAGTTGAAATGCTGATTCTTGCGCGCTGATTCATCAGAACGCCTCTGATTGGTCACTGCGTTCATAAACTCAACAGAAACACATGTGATTGGTTAAAAAATGCTCAACGGTACAAAAAGCCGTGAGTAAAAAATAAATCTGATATAATGGGAGCAGATCTAAAGAAAATGTATTGCTGAAATCGACACTTTTCACTCATTGCAGATGTATTTCTGCACGTATAACACATCAGTTTGACTCACTTCTCCTCGATGAGCTGTTTCTGATACTCATCGAACTCTTCTCGACTCATTCCTTTAGACGCCGCCGTCTCTTTCCCGCCCTCACTCTCCTCTCCGTCGTTATTTCCTCCGGTCATGTTCTTCAGTTTGTCCCCCAACATCTGCTGCAGGAGGAACGCCATCTCCTCTGATTTTAGGCCTGAAGAAGCAATGAACTACTCAATATCCACTAGTTCATGTATTTGACCCGCGGCTTTCCAAAAGTAAGTTTTCCAGTTGGGAAATGCAAGCTGCTTTGGGTTTTTTGGAGCAACGACAACAATATGAAGACAATAGAGGTGTGTGAGTTCCAGATTTGGCACCTGTGATGAAGATGAGGGTGATAAAAAAGGCTCAAGAGCTTAGCTCATTATAAATGTCCCACCTTGAGCCAAGGACGAATGGCTATTGTCTTCACGCATAATACTGCAGATCTGAAATACATAACTGGTGTCAGTTCATTTTATTATCAGAAAAGATGTACAATGTTGTTCAAAAGTCTGAGACAACTAGTGAGAAATGCTTTTTTGCATGCTTGTTTATAATTATATAATTTAATTGAAAAGTTGAAACATGAACATAAAGCTGTGATTGTTAACAATCATCAACATGAATAACTTATTATTATTTATCAAATTATTTTTACTAACCTTTTATGCAATTTTTAGAATAAATATATTTTTTTATCATTATTAATAATTATTATTTAGTTAATTTACTATTTAATTGTTAGCTACAAATTAAACTATAAACATATTAACTTTTATTTGTTAGTTGAAATAAGAAATAATCAAAAATAAATACAAATATTAGATAAAAATCTATTTAAAAAGTAAAAACTAAAATATTTACTGAAAACATTCTCAAAGATACTCAAATAACCCTTATAAAATAAACAGGTATACTGTACGTGTGTAATATATGTATGTATATATATATATATATATATATATATATACTGTATATAAACTACAGTTAATTATTTTTTTTTTTTATTTTGTCCAATAATCTGAGACAACTTGTGAAAAATGCTGTTTTGTCTGCTTTTCTCACATAATACACTTTTTAAAATCACAAATACTATTTAAAAGTTGAAGCATAAACATGAAGCTGTTAGCAAAAATTAAACCGAATAAATATTAAATTAAAATTACACAATTGTCTTTTACTGTTATACAGTGTTTAACAAAAACTATTTGTTATATAATGAAGATTAAATAAAATATTAGTTAATTATTTTACACTAATAAAATAGTATTTAACAAAAAGTTTAACTATTAACCAATTACTATTATTAACCATCCAATTATTATTGTTGTTTTTTTTGTTAATTGAAAAAAGAAATATTAAAAATTAAATACAAATATTACATAATATAATATATAAAAAACTATAAATATATTAATCAAAATATTCATAGTAACCTGTGTATGTTTACATGTACAATATATATATACAAAATAACACAGCAAATGAAGTACATCATTTTAGACAGTTATTATTGTTTTGTTTATTGTTTTATTATGGCACAATGTTATAGTGATTTTTAAAAATGTATGTATTTATTTTTAAATCACATTCTGAAATGCGGTGTTTTAACCTCGGAGTATCAGAGTAAAGTAGGCTTTGGCACATCTCCGTTGTTCTCTGTGTGAAGAGTGCTCACACATATAAAGCTGAAACACTGAATGCTTTTATTTATTTAGTCATCAGATGAAGTTCTGCTCTGCTGCTGCTGACAGGAGCCTCCTGGAGGTTTATGTAAACTTCAGAGCCATCTTGTGGTGAGTGTAGTGAAGTACAGCTCTGAACATAGTTTTAACAGTTTAATATCATATTTATCATTCTGAAGACAAAAACAGCAGATATGTGGCAGAAGGAATTTGTTTTTGAATGAATTTCGAATGTAAGCGTTAATGTTCACAGCTGTTCTTCCGGTACAAATGTATATGGTGTGAAATCAAATGCATCTGTCTTATGCTGAAATGAATCAGTTTTCGATTGCTGCATGTATGAAGAGAGATATGAGAGGATGATTCCACATGACTGGCCGTGCTGAATGATGGAGAGGGTTTTAATGGACTCGGATGTTTCAGGTCAGTGTTTGTCTCGACAGAGAAACCTCAGGCTCCGTCTCAAACACACAGCGTCTCTAGATTCACTCTCGTCCATTATAAAGTCATCTTTGGGACTGACAAAACCATTTGAGGGCAAATGTAAAAAGAGTTTATGATGTTTATGGCTGTATACATTCACCAGTCTGTGTCTGAGTCAGTGCAGAAAAGCACTTTAAATACTGCCTGCGAGCTTCTCAGACTTCTTTCTTTCTTTATTTTCCCAAATGACCTTGCAAAGCCAGATACCAAACTGCTTTATTGTTCATCAACAACAATAATAACAGTTGTTGTTGTTGTTAATATTGCAGCTGCTATTGTTGTGTTGTTGTTAATGTTGTTTAAAAATAATAATAATTATTATTATTTTTAAATATAACTTTAAATTATAATAATTATTTTAATAATTATTACTGTACTTAGAAGTAAAAAACATTATTACTTTATTTTTTAGAACTGTCATTGTGATTATAATGTAACTGATATCTATAAAGATATATATTATTTGAATAAATCTATTTTTCAGTAATTTTCTTTATAATATATTATATATCAGTAATAGCAATAAAAAGTTTTAAAAAATATTTTCCATTAATAAAATAATTGACTTTATTTATAATATTTGAACTATATCAATAATTATTTTTGTTATTTTCATACATTTTTAAATATTATTATTTTAATAATATTTACCTTATTAATTAGTATTTTTATAATACAATTTTTAATTTGTAATTGTAATAGTGTAACTGATGTGAATTATTATTATTATTTTATTATTTTAATTAGAATATTAACTTCTATTTTTAGTATAATAACAATAGCATAACAATAATAATAATAATAACTATTATTTATTAACTAATAACTTATAAATAATTACAAAATTGTTTTGCAGATTATAAGTATTTGCATTTTCCTGGTTTTAATTTATAAACAACTTGATAAATATATTACTATTATTATATATATATATATATATATATATATATATATATATATAATTTATACTATTTTATTATAAAATATAATAAAAATA
>JAUCMS010000140.1:402606-430161 GCA_032357445.1 Enteromius radiatus | reverse complement strand
CTTAATTGTGAACAAATGAACCATTAATTAATGCTTAACTAATGCATTATTCTGACCCCCTATTCTGAAGTGTTACCAAATTATTAATTGAATTTATGTTTTTTTTTTTGAAGGTAAGTGGTTGCAATTTATTTAAGCTGCATTTAAATAAATGTTGTTGTAAGTTGTTGTTTATTTAAATGTAGCTAAAATAAATTGATAGTAACCACCTACCTTTAAAAAAACATTTATAATTTTTTTCAGTGTACATAAACTAACAACACACAGTGGTACTAGCATATTAATAAATACTGTAGCAAATGCATTGCTCTTTGTCAGTAAATGCATCAACTTTGAGGCCTTACTGTAAAGTGTTTTCAAATATTTTTCAGCTCGACACACAGCAGAGTGAATTTCACAATAACAGCAATAAACATGCCATTTTATTAAGCACATTCATTTAGTGTCCTCTTTCCAGGTTAATAGTCTGCTGATTTTGCATTGATACACTGGATTGACCAATCAGCATGCAGCAGTGCTCATAATGCATTTTGAAGGGATAATTTCAGCCACATTATTGTATAATGTACATTATCAGACTGTTTAACAGTGTACTGTGTGTAAATCATTTGTATCATAGGATGTGCAATAAGTGAATGAGTTGCTAACACTGATGATGTGACAATTAATAAAAGTTCAATTTAACTGTCAAGCTTTGTATTTTACATTTTGTGGTTGCATGACTCCCAGTCATGATTCCCGGGAAGCTGCATACTTCCATCATGTGCTTCTCATGTCTGTGAATAAAGGAAAAGAGGTCAGGTTATTATTGTGTATTGAATCCACAGCTGAACCTCGAACACAAAAAGAGTTTGCAAGCAAAAACAGAAAGCCACTGAACCCAAACATGAATCAACATTGCTGTGCAAAACAAAACAATACAATGTTTATTTGGTTGCCTATATCAGTTATCTGATGCTATTTCAGCACTGCCAAACCTTTGTAACATTATTATTATAACAAGTCAAAACAACAGCGGCCTGAGCCACTCATCAGCCTTTGTTATTGTGTTTTGGTGTCATTTTTACAAAGGTTACGTAGCGTGTGTAAAATCTGGTGATGTTGTACTGGGCCATGACATGTGTCCCAGCAGGCTATGCTCTGAGCTGTTCATGGGTCAAGAATGAGGTGAGTCATGAATGAGTCATTTACTTTGAAACACTCTTGTGTTAAAACATCTGATCTGAGAACATCAGAAACAATGCAGATAGTACACAGTAAATAATAAAATAATCGATAGCCTATTTGTCAAAGCATGTAGCAAAAACGAGTTTCCTTATATATAATATAATATTTCAGAATAAGGTCTCATTAGTTACTTCATTAAATAATATTAACAGATAGGTCTACAACTTTTTAGAAGGTATTAGTAAATTAGAAGTATTTTTCATAAACAATTTTTTAATTCAATTTTTAAAAATGGAACCTTATTGTAAAGTTTTTCCATATTTAAAAACAATTAAATAACAGTAAAACATTTATTTCTTAGGTTCTAAAATAGATGATTATATATAGCCTAGTAATTATATATACATTATATGTATTTAAGCAGCAACATGTAATTCATAGTAACCTTTTAAATATGTATTTTGTTCTTTATAAGAAGTGAAAAGCATGAATTTTGACTCGACTTGAAATGTAATTAAAGTAATTTTTAATTACTTTCTCTTTTTTCTCTTGCTCATTTTTTCACTAGTACTGTAGAATAAAATGTAACCAAATATTCTTTAAGCGTAATATAAAAATATACCTGCTCCAGTTCTTTATACTGCAGTGTGATTATTATCAGTACAAACGTTTGTACGTTTACTGTCATAGAAGGAAACTAGTGTGATTCATGTATCATAAAATCAAAGTTCAAAGCTTCAAAAATGTTCTTACTTTTGTTTTTTTATATGTATTACTCAGAAACAACTACTTAGGAGTGATAAAAACTTTGAAGTTCTTCTCTTTATTGTTAAATGACTGATAATTATGAATGACTGAGAGATAAAGGATCATAACTTGAATGTAGTACATTACACTGTTGCAACAATAATTTCTGTAGTCATTCAAGGAAGCGAAATGATAGTATTATCACTCAAATTGATAGTTAATCCAACGAATGACACATTTTGTGTGTGTGTGTATATGTACAGTGGGTATGTAAAGTATTCAGACCCCTTTAAATTTTTCACTCTTTGTTATATTGCAGCCATTTGCTAAAATCATTTGTTATTTTTCCCCTCATTAATGTACACACAGCACCCCATATTGACAGAAAAACACAGAATTGTTGACATTTTTGCAGATTTATTAAAAAAAAAAATCACATGGTCCAAAGTATTCAGACCCTTTTCTCAGTATTTAGTAGAAGCACTCTTTTGATCGAATAAAGCCATGAGTCTTTTTGTATACTGTATATAGGCAGCAAACATGGTTTAGGAACCGAGCTGTTGCCATTGGGTCGTTTGCTATTAAATTGATAGTGAGTTGCGTCAGAAGCGTTTGTACAGTGTCACACATAGACATCATGCCAAATATAGCTCTATAGCCGTGTCTACTGAGAGCTGGTTAAGTATGGAACTTTTCACTTCGGTCTGGGAGAAAATTTCCCACCGTGCCAAGAAGACGAGTAATTGGAAACAATTTAATCAAGATGGTCAAGTATCATGAGGGGAAACATACTGAATAACCACGTGCCTGTCTTGTCTTTATTTACCATTTGGCTCTGAAATCTGCCCTTCCATGTACAGTAGGTGGAGAGTGTGACCATAATATAATGATTAACAACCATTCGAACTAAACGCATACTACACATAAATCAGTCATAAATAGCTCTGTTCTTGCAGTCAACACTCTGTCCTCTGTCTGAAACACCAGGCGCAAACATTCTGTGTTTATACTTGATGATGTTGAAAATGAATAATCACATGTGGGGTTCTGGCCAGGCTGAAGTTCACAGAGTAAAACGATCCCGAGCTGAAATGTGGAACAGAAATGATGTGAGAGGATGAGAGACAAAGGTACTGAAGACTTCAGGAACACACTATTATATTGTATGTCAAATTTCAAAACAAAATTATAAACATACACAACTATATTCATAATAAAATGATAAATATTTAATAATAAAATGTATATTAATCAGTCTAAATTAGTACTACTCAGTATTAAGGCTAATTTATTGCAATTGTACTGTTTTTTTATAGCATTGATTATGAAAAATGTATGTAGTATGCATTCATATCTGACCAAAATATTTTGTCAGTCAATATTCTCTCTCTCTCTCTCCCTCTATATATAACGTTATATATATATATATATAGACACAAGCCTATAACAGCATTTAAAAGTTACCAGATATTTTATATAGCCTAGCCTAGTAGACTATGTGGGCCTTTATACAAATGTGTGTGTGTGTGTGTGTGTTCTGACAACGATTACATTTATAATCTGAGCAATACACATAAATATTATACCAATTTTTATATAAATGAGTAAACCTCCGTAGCAAATGTACGTATGAGCTGTGATTAATGAAAGTTTTAATATTATATTCCGACTTCTGTCTTTAACCCGGTTGGTCGTGTAAATTAAGTGATTATTATTCCTTTACCTTAATTTAATTACGTCTTTCGTTTTATTAGTGTTGGTAATGCGTGTTAAACACAAAGTATGTGCGAGCTGGCTTGATTCGGTGGTATATTTCCACTCTTTAATTGCTCCTCAGAGCAGCGCCGTCGCCTCGAGCCGCTGACAGACGCCGCGCAACAGGTGCACACGTGGAACGGCGCCAATATGCAAATGAGCAAGACGCCTCAAACGCTGATTGGTTTACCGAGAGCGACCTTATTGGCAAGCGACCCACGTCGACGTGACGCAAAGCCGAGCCGCCTATATATTGAAGGCGAAAGCCTAGTCCATCAATGAAATAGTAAAGAGTGGGAGATTCTGGGAGAAAGAGAGAGAGAGAGAGAGAGAGGAGAGAGAGACTTAAAGACTGAAAGCATTCCTGACTTTATTGGCAATTCAAGGAAGAAATTCCTTTGCTAGGAAGACCAATATCAAAAAAGATCAGAATGAAGCTTATTATCGGAATAGGAGGGTGAGTAATCTTCAAGATCGACATACTGATCTTCTGTTGTGTGATATCATTGTTTATTCAATGTGTGATGTGTATCTCACAGCGTGACCAACGGAGGCAAGACAACTTTGACGGGAAGACTCATAAAGAACTTACCAAACTGCTGTGTTGTACATCAAGATGATTTTTTCAAGGTATGGAGAGAATCCAAACTATTTTACTACTTCATTCATATAAAGATATACTGTGGCCCGTAAGATGTATTCAGACATTTACACCAAACTTAAGGATGCATTATAGATAACTAAACCATCTACTGCAATGTATTTAATGCATTTTAAGTTTGATTTAATTGTCTGAATGTCACAGTATTTCCAAGAGACGAAAAAGGTAAAGACGTTTAGTCATTTGTTGTATTTATGGATCCATATTGTGGTTCATGAACCCTATGCTGGTGTTCTCCTGGACAGCCAACCTCAAAGACCCAACAAATGAATGCCTTTCGAGGTGCCTCAAATTAAGTCGAGTATGGCAGGCATTCATTTGCACTCCTAATTCCACTAATATGATTCTCTTGCTCATGCATTTATCATTCTGTGGCATGTAAGAGGATCTGGCAGCCTTCACAGCCCCATGTCGATATATTTAATAACACCTCTTAAGTGCATCACACACACATTCCTAACCGTCATTTCTCAAGATAATTCAGTACAACGAAAGCATACTGTAACTGCGCATTTGGTGCGTTGCAACCAAATTAATCTCATGCACACGATTGAAATCAAAGATGATTTTAGAAGACTAGCCTGAGGGCTTGGCGTCACATGTCCAGGTGGGACCAGCACTGCCTGAGCCATCTACACCTTTTTGTTTTATTGGTCACTGTTATTGCAGCCCCAAGATCAAATAGAGCTCGGGGAGGACGGCTTTAAACAATGGGATGGTAAGAGTGGCTTTCGCTGTGGGAAGAGAAACAGTAACGTATTCCCACCTTTCCATAACCATTCTGATGTTTGCATTATTGTAACATAAACCTAAAACCCAGCAAAACTGTTTTTCTTACATTGCACGTCGAAAGTCTGGACACGCTTACGGATAGAAACATACTGGAAAAATCATTATTATACATGTTCCTCCTTCATTAGTGCTCCTCCATTCATGTTCTTTAGTCTCTATAAAGAATAAGTGTGTCCAAACTTGAGACTGGTAGTGTAAATTAGACTCACAGTCCTGTTATATTAATTATTAATATCCTTAAAAAGGAGAAAGGACAATTAGAAGAGATAAAGTCTTTCTTTAATGCATTATTTTATTTGCCATTATCCAAGCATGTGAGACACGCCTTGTCTCTTTTGTCTCCCTGTTTAGTGATCACCGCCCTGGACATGGACGCCATGGTGAACACTGTTAAGGGATGGATGGAGAATCCGGTGAAGTTTGCTCGATCCCACGGCGTGGCCGTTTCAGCCGTGTCTGACGGCTCGGACCCGGAGAGCGAGATCCACATACTCATTATAGAGGGATTTCTCCTTTATAACTACAAGTAGGCATCTAGTTTCCAAGTTTTACTGGTTTTATTGAACCTATAGATTGCAATGGTTGATGGTTTCATCTCATTTGGGTCCTCCAGGCCTTTGCTTGACGTCTACAGCAAGTGCTTCTACGTCACCATTCCATACGAGGAGTGCAAAAGGAGAAGAAGGTGAGGACTGTTGTTAAAGAGCAGATGCTTTTAAATCAGATGGTGATGTTTTCTAACAAACCCGTCTCGTCCATTTCAGTACGCGAACTTACACCGTTCCTGACCCTCCTGGTCTGTTCGACGGCCACGTTTGGCCCATGTACTTGAAACACAGGCTGCAGATGGAAAACTGCGGCTTAGATATCCGTAAGTCTACCAAAATAGCCATTTGAAATAGCTACCTTGTTTCCTTTCATCTGTAACTCACATGCACGATTTGTGTCTGCAGAATATCTGGATGGAATGAGAACCAAAGACGAGCTCTATAACCAGGTTTATGAAGACATTCAGAACTCTCTGTTGAACGTCTTATAGGTAAGATCCTCCAGGCTTTAATATATATGACCTACATCATTATTAAGATGTATTTCTAATCAATTTTGTCTTGTTGTCTTTGCAGCATCTCCAGTTGGAATGAAGATGTGTGTGTATAGAACTGTAAATAACATCAAGAGTAGATGTGGCTAGACGAATTTTGTAAATAAATACTAACTTATTTTAAACCGCCTGTAATTTTATATTGCTCTATGTAACTTTGTTTTGGTAAATACAAGCATTACTCTCTGGGATGCACAGTGTATGTTAGTATGAATTTGTTTTCATTTTACTGTAACTGAAGCCGCCTTCGATCAAAACAGACATGTGAACCACTTCTGTGTGTTGTTGTCATTCTCAGCATGCATAGAAAACATCTATGTTTTGATGTCTGGACTGTGATGGAGGAATGTAATGGGCAAAATATAAAACACTTCAAGTTATTTAATAAAAAATGTTATGAAATAAAAATACAGTAAATATACATTTCTTGCTGTGTGATTGTTTAATTTTCCAGTATATTACATATATTATTTGGTAATATTTTGTGATATTTACATTTTCCATCAAATTTATGCTCATTTTTTTATGTAATGCACCATTTTAATGATACTTTGTCATAACATTTGAAAATATTTATATTCATATATAGCTATTTACATGTATTTATTTAATTTATAAATATATAAACATTTGATATTTTTCTTATATATACATGCATGTGTGGGCAACGATTAATTAAAAAAAACGCTTTTGGTACATGATATATGTGTGTACTTGTTATGTATATATAAATACACACATGCATATATTTAAGAAAAATATCAAATGTTTATATATTAAATATATTTTTTTTATATGAAATAATATGAATATAAACATTCAATGATCAAATGAATACGTATAATCAGATGGGAAACTGGACGTCAGCAGAGGTTATGTGCTTCAATAATTCAATATCATAGGTCTCTATGAAGGATTCATCTTTACCAGTCTGCTTTAGCAGTATCACCCATTATCCATGTTTTGTGTCTCTTAAGCATACATTTTTTCTCAGAAATGTCATTTTTTTCTGCAAAAAAACTTGTGAGGTGCAAAATAAACTAAGATATTAAATTATCTGGCTAAAATAATTTTTATCTATATGATTAATAGACTATACATTGTAATAAATTAAGCTCAATTAAACACATTTTCAACCTTCAAATAATTGATAATAATTTAATAATGTTTAATTGTTGAAGTATTGTTGTAGCCTATTGTACTTTTTTTATTTTCTTGTCATTAAACAATATTATATTTCTTACCCTATTGCAGAATATTTTTTTCTTGTTTTAAGAAAAAACAAATTAATTTAGATACATTTCTCAAAAAAATTCTGCTTCTCAGATACATGTAAATCTTGATTTTTGAGTGTTAAGATACTGGAAAACAAGCAAACAATACTAAGTTGGTTGTTAAAAATTGATTTTTAGAAATGGACAGAAATTAGTTTTTTGAGAATTTGATGAGAAATGTTTACGTTTTTATTGGAATCGTGATTATTTGCATCCAAAATAAAAGTTTTTGTTTGCTTAATGTGATGTGTATAATTATTATATATATATATATATATATATATATACAAAACATGCATGTAAATATTTAAGAAAATATATGTTTATATATTTCATAATATATATTAAATATATATATATATATAATATAAAATATAAGAATATGAATATGTAAATTATCCAAATATTTTGTAAAATAAATATACACAGTACACATGCATACATGTGACCCTGGAACACAAAACCAGTCACAAGGGTCAATTTTTTCAAAATTTGTACACATCACCTGAAAGCTGATAAATAAGCTTTCTGTTGGTTTGTCATGATTAGACAATATTTGGCTATTTGAAAATCTCAATACTTTAAAAGTTGTCCAAATGAAGTCCTCAGCAATGCATAATACTAATCAAAAATATAGTAGGAAATGTCCAAAATATATTTACTTAATATCCTAATCATTTTTAATATAAAAGAAAAATCAGTAATTCTGCTGCTACAAATATACCCCAGTGACTTAAGTCAGGTTTTGTGCATCAGGGTCACATATTATGTAAACCCAAATGTTTATTTTGGATGTGATTGATTATTCGACAGCACTAATTCATACTGAGGTCTCTTCTGAAAGCACCTGTGCTGTCTTGGCCAATCTGAGCACATTTTTGAGATGTCTTCTCTGTTTGCTCAGCGTTTGATCTCAGGTTGTCACACAGATTGTGAAGCACGTCTATGACTGTATTGGACTGGAAGGTATCTGATGATGCATTGTCAGGAGGTCTGGAGCACGGTTATGTGTGTGAGCGATATATTTAGGAGACATGCCTTCAGTGTCAGGAGAGAAGGGATGTAAATAGATGTGCAGGCTCTGATCTCTAACCGGTTCAACCCCGTGTCACACACCATCAGACAAGTGCTGGACCACGAGGCCTGGCTGGAGGAAAGGTGAGAGCGGCTCCCACGTCACGGATCGTCATGAAGGGCTCGGGTTTTTGTCTATTCTAGATGAAATGCGAGGTGACCTTCATACGATTTCAGTCGCAGTTTTAGACATTTTTAAGCGTGACTCGAGTGTCGCTGAATCATGAAACTGCTCTGGAAGTGTGTGTGTGTGTGTGTGTGAGGGGCTTTTGAAGGGCTGAATCTGTTGTCACACACCCTCATATCTGAGATATGTGAAGAGCGGCAGCTGTCCCATCAGCAGCTGTAAATGTGTGAGGAACATTTCACTCATATGTCAGATGACAGCCGCATTTTTGTGTTCGCTCAGACGATTATTAATAGAACCTGACACTTTCGAACAATGAACTTTGAAGTGTAGTCTAATTATTATTAATATTATTTCCCCCCTGCATTATTAGGAAACAATAGCATTTGTGTCCAGAGTTTATATAAAGATTTAGTGGAAATTTGATATATTAACTTTTGTAGATATATCAGTGATAAAAAGAAATTATCTGAATTATTGTTTAAATGTAAATCTACATCTTTATGTAACATTCATGGTGTTATGCAGTGTGTGTGTGTGTTTTACATAGCCTATGAAATACATATTAAGTGTGTGTGTGTGTGTTTTACATATGAAATACATATTACAATATTAATCATAATACTAAATAAATTATATATATACATTTACATATCTGTAAATATTTTCACGAAAATTAAATACTTTTATTAGGAATTAATTATTAGTGTGTGTGTGTGTGTGTGTGTGTGTGTGTGTTTTAATATAATATAATAATCATTTAATTTGAGAACATCAACAAAATAGACATTAAAATGTTCATTTCTGTTTATATATCTGTAAGTACTTATATATATATATATATATATATATATATTAGTCAATATATTTACACTTTTAGTTACTTAGGCTACATAAATTTATATTTACAAACTTATAGTCTATATTTGTAATTTTAAATGGGCAAATGCTGCATATTCTATATTGCCATATATTATTATGAAATCTTTTGTAATAAATGTAATAGTCTTGTAACTTAAAATGTTCTCCAGATACAGCATTAGAGAACACACTTCAGTACTGCTGGTGTAGGAACTAGTATATGCTGGGTTTTCAACTCTAGGTGGTGTTTAACTAGCAAGGCCAGTCCGGTCAATAAGAATGTCTGGTTTACCAACAGGACCAGCACCAGGTCAGCACTAACCAGGTTATTTTTACTCACGCGGCCCAGGTTAATGTAGACCACGTGACCGCAGACATATGGATCTCCGGACCTCGTGACTCGTCACGACACAACCGCGCGTGACCGCTTTAAACGCGGAAATGTGGACACTGGTACATTTGGATTTTGAACTTGAAGGGCATTAAGGCCTTGGCCTTCAAGATACAAGTGTCAGCAGCAATGTAGGTCATATGCAAGTTTTTTCTTGCGAACACGTGTACGGATCATGAGTCAATATGAACTTGAAATCATAAAACACGATATCAACAAACTGAGTCAGTATATTTTTATGGCCATCATAAACAGTCTGAGATTTAAAAAAATCTTATTATAAGAAAGCGAATAGCCTATTCCTGTTAAAGGACATCAACCAAGTTGGGAAAACGATTTCGAGAGTTTGGGAGCACTTGCTTGGTCTTAATTTCATTTTTAATGTGTTTTTCTGCTTTTGTTTGTTCTTTTTACATTATTCTCATATTTTAAATGAATTGCATTTTTACTGTCTCGGAATTTGCTATTTATTAACAGCATATTAACTCGGTTTAAAATATAATAAATACAAGCGAATAGCAACATATCATGCATAATATATTTAAACAGTATTATATTTAAAAGCCTGTACATATATTCACTAAATAATACATTCAATAATTTTTTTGAAAGAATGCTATACATTTAATGCACATGACACATATTAAAATGTATTTATATATAAATATTAAAAATATATTAACTGCAATTAAATTTAATATATTTTAACTTTATTTTCCATTTAACTGCCAGTGTATGTATATATAACTGTTGTGCGTGTGTAACGGTATATAATAATTTATTTTCAAAAATAATAATAATAATACATTTTACGCGGCTTTCTCACTCATAGCGCTAGTATAATAACAGATATGCTATACACAAAGTATAATTTCCGAATTAGCCGACAGATAAAGTGTTTTGGTGTTTTTTCTGTAATCACTTGATCATTAGCGCGCAATAATCCTGTGCGCATTTGGAGACGCGTGCGTTATGCGCAAGATCGATGCTTCAAAATGAGACAAATAAACATTTTGTTGGTCGAATTACAGACTAGCATCGACGTACATCCATTCTGGCGATCCGTTTGCACTTTTCTCCCAAGTAATATTCACATATTCCATGATCCACAAGCCCGAGAGCTCGTTTATGCTGCGTATCTGCTTGAAAGGCAAAAATGCGTTTTCTCACCTGCTTCCAGAAGTAAATTAAAGGTGACCTTCAGCCCTTATTCTAGGCACTATCATTTAGATGGCAATTCCTTGAAGAATAATGTTTCTGCGTCAGGATATATATTCCTTTTGGGGAAATCTTGTGCTCAAACCTTTTAAGACCACCATCTTCGTGAAATCACACAAAGATCAGTGCAGCTCTGGACACCTAGATTTACGAATGAAATAATTTCAAAGCGTAGCAGCGTTAGTTTGATGTCGGGAGGAAACACGGGGAAGATTTTATTCAACAAACCCAACAGAGAAACAACCAGGAGCGCCAAAGACTCTGAGTTTATTCGCTACTGTCCAAAACCTGGTGGAAAGCAACGCTTCTGCTTGTGGTTTGTTTTACACATTCGCCACTTTTAGACACACAAGTAAAGACTCAATGTAATGTTTGATACTTACTGTAGTCTAAACTGTATCTTAGTCTCTTCTGCTGAGGGAGTGTGAGTGTGTGCTCGGCTCTCTGCTCTTATGAAGGCTGTGCGGGGGTTTCCCTCAGCTCTATTTCTGAGCGCGGAGTCACGTTACTCTGTCGGCAGCTCTTGCCATATTTGGCTTTTAAAGTCTCGGTTGCATAGAAAGAATGTGGAATTGAGTAACACTGAGTGTGCTGTGACCAGTGTTGATCTGTTACTGTATGTTTCATACCTGCGTGCATATGTATCCAGTCTGCTTTAAACACTAAAATGTCTTTTTATGACATTATTTTTGACAGCAACACAAATGTGTAAAACTGCTACTACAGCTTCCCTTACCAAAAAGTAGTATACTTAGGTAAAGTAAGGTATATTTTAAAGGGGCCATACGGTGGTACATGCTCTTTTTCAAGCTGTTTGGACTGAAATGTGTGTTGGGAGTGTGTGTACGCAACCACCCTACAATGATAAAGATCCACCAGTAGCTTTCTTTTAATTTAATAAAAATAAGTTGCCCCTTCTGAAATCAAGCCATTCTCAAATGCCTGTCGGTGTGACGTCACACCGACAGAGGCCACTCCCACAATAGTTGATTGACAGCAGCCGCGTGTCACACAGACTGAACTGGTGTCTTACCTCAGACCCGCCCTGAGTGAGCCGTCATCAGACCAAGACTCCTAAGCGATTGAGGTGTTTTGTTGTTGAATGTATTAATAAACATAGCAGTTGTCATTTACTGCCCCTTTAAGTAAAAATACTTTATGCACTAAGTACACAAATATCAGTGTATTAGAACTGTCCTATTTCAATAGTCATTGGGACTGAACTGGCCCACTTTCTAGTATATAAAATACACTTTTAAATTTACTTTAAGTATAACAGTAGTAAACTTTGAGTACGCAACTAGGTTACATTTACATTTGTGCTGAAAATGTACTAAAAGTGAATTTATAGGCATACTAGTTTACTAAACAAATACGTGTAGTAGCATGTTTAGTACACTATGATGTATAGTAGTTTAATAGTTTAATGAGAGTAGTTAGTTTAGTACTAGTTTAGTAGTTAAGTGTACTACCGTGTCCCTATTTGGTTATAATTTGTATATGTTTTTATATGAATATCAGAAGAAAAGACAGGATATCTTGTAAACAAACATTTGATTATTTTTTGCAAGTTTCATAAATAAAAAAGAAAGTAATAACATTTTGAAAAAATGGTTTCAGAATGCTAATCAAGACGTAGATAGAGTCAGCACCTCAAATCTTGACAATCATTATTAGCTCTTCATTGGGAACGTTTTATTCTATAACGTTACACAGTTTTGCTGCCGTTTTATGTCTGATGATCGTGTCAGATTACATGTGGAAGCATCTGTTTTTGGGTAATTCTGTACAGAAGATGTGTACTAGCGCCCCCTACTGTATAACAATTAAAACAGATTCTAGGAGCACATGTATAGCTCAAATATATTTACACTTTTTATAAGTAGGCCTATAGGTAAAGTATGCCAAGTATTTTTTAAAAAGTACATAAAAAGTAAACTAAAGGGTCTCAGAGACGGTGTCAAAGATCTCCTGGATTCAGGTTTGACTCAGTTTGTTCTGTGTGTATGGAGTAAAAATATATTGTTATTATTATGAGGTACTATGATCTGCCAAATGAATGGTTGTTTTGAAGTGCTGACGCCTGCTGGTCAGAACTGGTAAATGCAACAAAAGAGTGCATTAAAGCAGCTTTTACAAACCTAATTTTGTAATATGTATTGTGTGTATTTGCAACTTTTTACTGAATGTATAATACATTAAATGCAAATATGGAGTTTCTGTAAATGTAATTTATAATTATTAGTTTTCATTATAATTTTTCACATTATAGGGTAAGCTGCCACTTGTTTTGTTTTGTTTTTTTGTATAATTTGCATAGCATACTCGTATAGTTTTTTTTAAATATGTTTTAATATTTTGAAAAAAATAAATTTATATATATATTGCACTCTTTTTGTTGCTTTTATGTCTTTCCTATGTCTTTTTTATGTAGTTGTGTTGTACTTTTCTTTCCAACTAAATTTAAACAATAATAACATTATACATTACAAAACTGAAACATTTCAAATAAACACTAGCATTCAAGCCATTGTTCTGTCATCAGTGAGAAATAACTGGGGTTCTGAATCCGCTGAATGTGTTTTATTAGTGTACACTGCTATCTAGTGGACATAGTTGAGTTTGTGTTCAGTGTCTCTATCAGTCTCACAGACATGTCCTTCTTTTAGCTGATTTTCCATTTAAACTGCATGAAAATGATTTCTATTTTGTGTGAGTGTGTTTGACAGGAGGGTGGTTTATTTGCTGTGTAGATGCCTTCAGAAGAGCAGCTCACAAACATCTCACCAGAATGCCATGTGCAGCGTTTACTTCAGACCAACAGAGTCTTTCCACAAATACAAAGAGCTAAATAATAATGTGACAAGATGTGCTTTGCTTTCAGGATTTTGTTTATTCAATTCGGCAGGTCAGAAAGGGTTTATTTCACATTTATTATCATTTAAGATGTTTGCATTTTTGCTACATTAGAACTCAGGACTGAGCTCTGATGATGTTGTTTGATTTCCCTGATAAAATAAAAAACACCATCATGGACGACAACACCTAAATTAACTAAGCATTTTAGTAGTTAAAAATAGTTTGTAGTTAAAACCTATGATGTTTGCGTTTGTGTATTTTGCGTTCATGACAGATTTTGGATTTTCAGTGAATATAAAAGTAAATGGAAAGTTTTATGGTATTTGTTTTGTCTTAATAGCTTTAAAAACGGTTTCCTTCTTGTGTTTGTTTAAAAAAGAAAAAAAGAAAAAGAGTATAATTTCCACAAATTACAAAAAGCTCCAGCCAAGACCTCCACTGCAGAGACTGCATACGTTTTATATCTTTCAAGTAGCTAAATGTTGAAAATGTATCAAACTCTCTTCAATGATCGCGGAGGTTTGCCAGCGTTGCTTTAACAAAACTAACGAGACAGCAGTTTGTTCGGCGAGGAAAGAGTTAAGCACGTCTGTGCACGCGCACACGAACTCCCGCAATTTGATAAATGTCCCTCCGCGGCTCTTCGGACCGTGTCCAGTCTCTGGAGAAAGCTATGCCTTTTACGCACCTCAGACTCGCACATCCACTGGCAGAGGAACATCTGTGCTGGGAGCCCACTTCAGTGACCGTCCTGCTCTAAAGTGCATCTCAAGATGTCTTACTTGCTTTTTGTTTTCTATTTACTTCAAGGACTGACTAACTTTATCAGCGCGCAAAACTCCGCGCCCTGGAGGAACCGGATCCAATGGGTCAATAACGGCCAGGTGTTCAGTTTAATGAGCACGGGCTCGGAGTATAGCGCACCGTTGGCGTCCAGAAGACAGTCCAGGGTGTTTCTGAGCAGCAATAGAGATGCTGTCCGAGACAGGACTATGCAAATCCGAGTGGAAGCATCCGCTTCTGCAGTCACGAGTAGCGGCAGCACCGCGCTTTTGGGTCCGGATCGCATGCAGTACATCGCGGCGAACAGCCGCGCACCAGGCGCCAGACAAATGCAGGTGCGTCAGCGGCTCAGAGCAGCTCCAGGAATCAGACCCAACGCCACCGAATCCGGCGGTGGAAGAGCCCCGGCTCAAGGGGAAAGTACCGCACGGAGGGCGCCAGCGGCTGCCAGTCTTCAGCTCCTGGAAGCGCCAACTGAGACCTCAAACACTAATGAAGCGGGGCCCTACAGAGCGCAAACTCCAAATGCGGAGCAGGGAACCACTTCTGAAAGCATGGCAGGAGATGATCCGCGGAACAGGAATACGGTTTTCTATAACATCTACCCGCCCGGCGGAAGGACGGGCATCCCACGCCGCGCGCCGCCTGGTACCGGTTATGGCACAAGATACTTCCAGAACGGTGAGCTGCGCGCAAAGGACGAGTTTAGCCTCATCATATGGGGGAATACGTGGAATTTTTTTCAATGGTTTCTTGTATGTATATGTTGTGCTCGTCTGCAGGTCTGCCTGATCTTGTGCCAGATCCATATGCCATCCAGGCCGGCTCATACATCCAGCGCGTCCAGATGTACGCGCTCCGGTGCGCGGCGGAGGAGAACTGCCTGGCGCGGTGCGTTATGAATTATGATCCGTGTCCATTTACAGTTAGTGACCATAACAAATATCTAGACAATTAAGTCACACTTAACCCTTTAGCTGTGCTGAACATATTTCATTTAATTTGGTGTTCCCGGTCATAAACTACAGATTGTTTCCACCAAATATATGTTGTTGTTGTTTTGTTTTTTTATCATAATCCAGAAAAACATGAGACAATATCCCATAAATATTTAATTTTAAAATGTTATATTTGTCTGTCTTTTGCACTAATGCTTTTTTCCAACCCCTTTATTTATTCATTCATTTTAGAAATTTAGAGCATTTTATGTTTCTCTCTTACTACTTTACTTTTACTTTAACCAAAATGTCCTTTCTTTCAAAAAAAAAATCTGAAACTCTGTTTATGAAACAGACCCCATGACCCCAGAGGTATTTTTGGTGTATATCAGTTTGTTTTGTACGAAAAAATTTGAGAGCAAATAGTCAAGAGTAAATCCTGAGTGGATTTGCTATTTTATCTGAACTCACAAATGACTTTTGAGTCAAAAAAGCATAATTTTGGATATGCTCATTCAAAAACTGAGGTGCACAAAACCAAAATCATAGGCCGGCCATGTTTTGACCAGGAACACCATAAGATGTTGAAAATAAAATGATCATTTTTTGAGGAAACTTTGTGAGCAAAGCCAGTAAGTTTTAGTCCAATACAATAACATTAAACAGCATTTTGGGGAAAAAGAAAGTCTTCTCCGTGTAAAAATGACTAGAACACAAAGCGTCAAAAATGCCTAAATGCCATTGCATTAGATACAAATTGTTAAAGAAAATGTCATTAATTGTACAAGAATGATGCACAAACACTTTACAAGCAAGACATTTGATAAGACTCTAACATAATGCATTAAAGAACTCATTTAATCCATTAATTGTGTGCATTATAATGCAATGTGATAATTGTAACCAGTTATGTAACCAGAACTTGGGCTTTATCACCAAAACATCAGCTGACTCAAACTTTGAAAGATCTAGCATGGAGATGTTTTCTTGAGTTTGCAATGTCTTACCATGTTAAAGCAAGCGTACTCTACACTCAAAATGAATGGTTGCATGCTTTAACTATTGCTGAGAGCTTTAGATGGTCCGTTTACTTCACTGTTGTTGTGGTATGATTTGAAGCATGACCTTTCGTCACCCAAGGATCCTTGAGCTCCTCCTCTAGCGTCTTTCATCTTTCAGATCTGCATACAGACCCTCGGTCAGAGACATCGACTACAGGGTCCTGCTGCGCTTCCCACAGAAGGTCAGGAACATGGGAACCACCGACTTTCTGCCCGTCAAACCCAGACACCAGTGGGAGTGGCACAGCTGTCATCAGTGAGTCCCATTAATAACAGCCGAAATAAAATCCAACCTGCTTTCAGAAAAATATGTACGCCGTTTTGCTGCAGTTTCAAAGAGAAAGTCAGTGAGTGGCACTAATAAGCAACTCTTATAGTTGCTTATTAGCATGCATATTACTAGAATATTAGCCATTTATCAGTAGTAATTAAGAACATATTAATGTCTTATTCTATATTCCTAATCCTACCCAGTACCTAAATCTAACAACTACCACATAGTTATTACTGAACAAGTGGTCCTAGTTCTAAAGTGTTACCCAAGAATGCTATGAAATGCATGAAAGTGTGACGTTCTCCAGAAAATCACAGTGTTTTTAAACTGAGCAGACCAAAATTAGTAAGAAGCAATATTTGTTCTGGATTTCATTCAACAAATATGATGCAGGGTGATATTATAAATTGTGATAAAACGATAATGCAATCACTGCAATTTATGCTTATTATGAAATGACAGCAACAGCAATGTTAAAAACATGAATTTAAAAAAAAAATAGTATTAAAAATCAGAACGAACCTCAATGCATTGAGAGTTTAGAGTGTGATCTGTGCTTGAGGGTTTAGTGTGAGACCTGTATAATGTGTGTGTTATCTGACAGGCACTATCACAGCATGGATGCGTTCAGTCACTATGATCTGCTGGACATCAGCACCGGACTGAAGGTCGCAGAGGGTCACAAGGCCAGTTTCTGTCTGGAAGATACGGGCTGTGATCCTGGATTTCACCGCCGATATGCCTGCACCACACACACACAGGTACACACACTTGTGTTTCCATGTTTTCTGGGGTCTCTCCATACTTGTAATGGTGTTTATACTGTACAGACTGTATGTGGTATTGCCCGACACTTAAACAAATGTCCCCACAAGGTCAAAATTTACTGGTATTCTGGCTTTACTGGTTATTTACATCTTGAGATCTATAGGATAGGAATACCAGTAAAGGTATCACCTTAGACATCTAAGGTGATAAATACCAGGTGCACACACACACACACACATATCATTTTTACTGAAATTGAAAAAAAAAAAAAACAGAAATGTTATTTTAGCATTTCCATAGCAATATTTCTCATTTCATTTAGTTTGAGTGCTAAAATAAGCTAAAATAAGAGATATGAATAAAATGAATAATAAAACAAATATAATAATATGTAAATAAAAAAATAAAAAAAATCTAAATATATAAAAAACTTCAGGGGATTTTTATTTATAGTTTGCATTTGCTTTTATTTTTATAATTTTAGTTCTTCATTTTAATTTTAGTTTAACGTTTGGTATTTTTTTATGTACTTTTGTCATTTTTCTGTTTATTGTCATTTTACTTTTTAAATTAATATTTAGGTTTAATTTATTTTTATCTAAAATTTACTTTTTTTATTACATTTGTTCATCTCATATTTAATTTTACTTTATATTATTTTGTCATGTATTTTATTTACACTTTATTTCAATTAACAATTTTTTTGTTGTTGTTTTAGTTACAACAGTCCTGGTCTGGATGATATAAGTGACCCTGAAGTTTTAAGTCATCATTAGGATAATCCTAAAAAAATCATTAGGATAATGAGATCATGTTCAATGAAGATATTATTTAATTGTAATTATTTAAATTTCCTAACATAAATATATCAAAACCTAATTTTTGATTAGTAATATGCATTGCTAAGAACTTCATTTCTCAATATACTGATGTTTTTTGCACCCTCCAGATTTTCAAATAGTTGTATCTCAACCAAATATTGCCCAATCCTAACAAAACCAGAACTATGTTAATGGAAAGCCTTATTTATCTTATCTTATTTTATCTTATAGTCTCAAAAACTATGGTTTTGGTCCAGGCTCACATATTAATGCTTCTTTTTGAATCATTTTAGTTCTAATGACAGTAAAATGAAATGTGTGCTTGTCATAATCAGTGTTGTGTTTGAGTTATTATTGCTGTGTTTCCAGGGTTTGAGTCCAGGCTGCCACGACACATACGCCGCTAACATCGACTGTCAGTGGATTGACATCACAGACGTCCCTCCTGGAAACTACATTCTCAAGGTACGAGAAATAAAGCTGATGTAGAGAGCTTTTCCAAACCGGATCCTGTTGTTGATGAGCCTTTCACTTCCTGTCCAGGTCACGGTCAATCCAGACTTCCTGGTGCCCGAGTCTGACTTCTCCAACAACGTTGTGCGCTGTGAGATCATCTACACCGGCATTTACATCCAAACCAGAAACTGCGTCTTAACCGGGTGAGGACATGCTTTTTATTAGCCTTTTTCAGTAACACATTAGTTAGTTAAGCATTAGTAAATAGCCAATTCATTCTTTATAAAGCATTGTTCCAACATTAACAGGTAGCCTATTATTAAACAGTTTATAAATAAATAAAGCTATAAATGTTTTGTTCTTGAGCATACCTATAATATTTAATAACTGTATTATCATACATACATTCATTCAATCAATTTATAATTTCTAAATGATTACATTATTTATAAACCAGTTATTTACGAAGGAGGTTTAACTTCCGAACAGAAAAGAACACAGAAATATTTTTTCATGATGCAAAAGATGAAACTGTACAACCTTTAAATATCAAAAACAAGGCATTTATAGTTGTACTGATTAGAGGAGCGCGCTACTTAAAAAAAAAAAAACTCTTTTTTTTAGTTTTACTATTTTTGAATCCATTCAGTCAATCTTCGGTCTGACTTAGCATAGATAATTGAATCTGATTAGACCGTTAACCAAAGAGTTTTGATATTTTTCCTATTTAAAGCTTGACTCTTCTGTAGTTACATTGTGTACTAAAACCGGTGGGAAATGAAAAGTTGAGATTTTCTAAGCTTATATAACTAGGAACTATACTTCACTAAAGCGTAATAATCGAGGAACTTCACAGCTGTACCATGGCTGCAGCAGGAGCAGTGATATCATGCAGCACCTGGAAGTATTCCCCAGCATTCTCAGGCGCTGTGTATAAAGTTCCTTAACTATTACGCCAGAATAAGAGTATAGTTCCTGGATATATCGGCCTAGAAAATCTTAACTTTTCATTTTCCATCGGCCTTAGTACACAATGTAACTATAGACGAGTCAAGTTTTAAATAGGAAAAATAGTGAAACTATTTTTGAGTGAGATGCTAATGGTCTAATCAGATTCAATGATCTATGCTAAGCTATAGCTATAGCTGCTCCCAGGTATCAGCTGAATGGATTCAAAAGCGGTAAAACTCAACTGTTTAACTCTAGGTTAGTTGGGAAAAAAAGTGGCGTTTTCCTTTAACTGCTTACTAATGACTATTAATGTTGGGACAATGTCTTAGAAAGGATTCACTTTTTTTGATGAACATTACTTACCTAATGCTAATGCTTACCTAATGATACATAGCATGCAGTTATAATAAAGTGTTACCGTTTTTTTCCAAATGCTTATACACTTTTCAAACTTACCAAGAATTACACACAAAATGCAAAAGCCTCACATCTCTTGCAAAATGAAGTACTGCATTCAAATATTACAAGCACGTCTCAAAAGCAAACATCTGCAAACACCTTTGCCATAATATGAATCCCTGTTAGATGAGAACACAGAGAACTGTTGTTTCATGATAACTCTATGTTTTGATCAGATTTGGGTTGTGCTTCTGCTTTTTGAGTGTCAGTTTTCAGAAATTATGTCTAAGCACACTGTAAAAAAAATGTGTAAATAAGGAATTTGGCTGTAAAAAAAATATGGTAATAACATTTTAGTTTTTACAGTTTTAAGCTAAATTTACAGTTAAATACTGTAATTTCATTACCTAATATAGTGTTAATATACCAACCTATTAAAGTACTGAAATCTGTTTTGTAGCTTTGGCATACACTGATAAGCACCAAATACAGGAGATGATGAGAAAGTCACATGATGAACCAAAGCCCATCACAAGCAGCTTTTAAATATGAACAAATATAGAAGGAGCTCAACAAAGGAGCTGTGTTCACACAAACACTAAACACCATCATGATGAGACTCATTACACTCAAAACATATAACATACAACCCTAATTAACATCACTGATTTCAAATGCAATGCAGGGAAATCTGGGAATTCTCTGTAAATTTGACAGAAACGTACCACTAACCATTTAACATTTTGTACCGTAACATTTTCAGTTTTACACTGTTAAAATCACGGTCATTTTTTACAGTGCAAGTAAAGATTTTGTGTGTAAGCAGTTGAAAATTTTGTATGTTTTGTATGAGTATGTGATCAGAGCAATAATCCGGTATTTTTTCTCTCTGTTTCCAGGATGTAAAGCCCTCATTCCTCGGGTCGGAGTTGAATTTTTATAGGCCTATATAATAGGTTTAATTATAGTAATTTAATTGAAAGCTTTTTTAGTAACTTGAAACACTCCATATAGCTGTTGGAGTAATATTTATGACAAAAATGTACTGTATCTATTTTATATGAGTTTGATTTCATGCAAGAGTGAGCAATTTGAAGTGTTTTTGTGATGTTATAATAAAAATGTAATTTTGCTTTTATGTTAAATGAAGAACTATAAGTTTTGTATTTATTGCATTGGTTATGAAAAATATACGCATTTTCTTTTAAAGTAAGATTATTGAGGGAGATTTTTTGGCTTTTTATTAGATGGTGGTTGAGTGCAGATCACTCGTGTAAAATATACACTCTTAAAGGGTTTGGTTTTCCAGGTTTCAGTTGATATGTCTGCAAAATGAATAAATGTAAATGTAAATATTTCTGTCCTGAACATCTTGAGAAGTTTGCTGTGAGCTTCCTTTGTCTTTGCCATGATTATAAAAGTCTTTCCATGAGCGCTGGACTTGGACGAACGAGGTCGTTTGTGGTTTGATTTGCAGTAAACAGAAATGCAGAGAACGCAGTTGAGAAAACGGATTGTGGTTCTTTTCTAAACTCCGTCTTCATTAAATCAGGGGTTCATTCAGTACAAAAAAGTTGAAATGAGCTATCAGCTGAGATGTTTAGATAAGTGTAGATGTGGGACGAAACCTTCCCAGGTCCAGAGGAATGAGAGCTGAGATTAAATCCAGCCAAAGACATCAGAGTCTGAGACGTTTTACTGCCTCCTTCAGTATTTCCTGTACAGGAGAGGAGAAGCTGAACTCTGAAGTCTTCATGCTCCAGATTCTTCCAGATTTTATTAGGACTTTGGAACAAATATAGTTTGTATTTAATATTTCCTAATGAGCAAAAACTTTTTCGTTTTACAAACTCTGAGATTGTTGAGCTGCAGACGTAAATAGGACGAAATGTCCCTTTTCTGAGTATTTACGTGCACTTCACCTAATATTTAACTTCCTCTGAAGACAAACAGTCTGTGCATGAAGGAAATCCCAGAATGCACTGCTATTATGCTATTTTGTATTAGCTTACTCTTATACTTTGTTTTAATTTTCATTTAAGTTAAACTAAAATAACTGCATTTAATTTGTAACTAAACTATATTTAATTTTACTTTAGCTAATGTTTATTTCAAGTGATTCCGTCATTTTTGCTTTTTTTGCGTTTTAGGTTTTTCAGCAAATTTTTATTTTTTATTTCAATTAACAAAAAAGGGTTTTGGTTTTAGTACTATTTTAGTTAACAATAATAGCCCTGTTGGAACTTATTGTGCAAAATGAGTTAAAGAGACGTTAATTATAAATATATTTCTTTCAGTACCAAAAAATTTTAAGTACTAATTTCATTAAACCCATTTTAGTTCTGATAGTAAACTTTGTTTAAAGGAAAAATAAAAAACCCTGATTTTAAGCAATAGTTCTCAGAAAAGAAAGAAAATGGCAAAGAGTAGTGACAAAATTTTCATTTTTGCCTGAACTAACTCTTTAATGATGGAAGTTTTACAAACACACAGCTTGTGTCTTCTCAAGACGTTAACTGATGGACTGGAGTGGTGTGTTTTACTGTGATGTTTTTATCAGCTGTTTGGGATGACGGCACCCATTCACTGCAGTAAGTGATGTAATGACACATTTCTCTAAATCTGACGAAGAAACAAACTCATCTACAAATTATGGCCTGAGGTTGAGAACATTATCAGCAGATTTTCAGCAAATCAGCAAATGAACCTTTCTTAAAAGCATTCCTGTGTGTGTGTGTGTGTGTGTGTGTGTGTGTGTGTGGTCTGCTGCTGAAGCTGGTGTGATTTCATCAGTCTGCAGACGGTCTGTTTACTGACACAGAGATGTGAAGAGCTGAGATGTTATTAAATGCTCCAGCCATGTGTCTTCTAGCTCTGCTCTGTCCACCACCGACCCTCTAACAGATTCAGATGAATCTATCCTAAACAGGATATAGGACACGTTACAATTTCTATTCCCTGTATAGTCCGTTCATGACAGCAAACATTAGAAGAGCGGCTCACTCATACAGGTTTAATGTTTGGAAAAAATACTAAAACGTAAATGTTTGAGGTCTGTAAGATTTTTAAGTCTCTTCTGCTCACCAATGTTGCATTTATTATAGTAAAAACACAATAGAAATTGTAAAATATGAATACAGTTTAAAGTAACTGTTTCTATGTAAATATATATTAAACTGTAATTAATTTCTGTGATGTTCAGCATCATTACTCCAGTATTCAGCGTCACATGATCTTCAGAAATCATTTTAATATACTGATTTACTGCTCACTGTTGAAAATGACAATAATAAATGATGTCAGTGTGTCTGAATTCTGTATATTTATGTTTTACTCCTTCATGGGATGTTACAGAGCGAAAGGCCCAGGAATTAGAGACGCTCTTGAGCCAGTGAGGTTAAGTATAATGAGAATGAACACAGCTGAAGCGTTTGTGTGGAGCTGAAGGTCCGAACAGATTCTCTGTGTTTTTGAATGTGTCTGGAAAAAGCCCATTTCCTCGGCTCTCGCTCGTTCTAATATTGACTCATAGTCACGCTCAGGAATGGCGGACGGACTCGTTCTCTGTGTTTCTGTGCTGTTTATAGGACATTAAATGGGAACATGCTCAACATGTTATTTACTGTCTCGCTCGGGTCAATAGAAGCCTGTTTGTTATTGAACAGAGAGCTGTTGAAGACGCTCATTACTGAGAAACGCGTTACACGTTTGGCGTAGAGACATTTTCCAATAAGAAATTGCTAGTAAATTTCACAAACAATTACTGAGAAACGGCAAATTAACTAAATGAATTAAATGTGGATTTTTAAAAGTAGTATTTTCTTCTTCTTTTTCAGAGCACTTTTAAAAAGTTACTCTGTGGTTCTTCACAACAAACTACTTTTTTTATAAAGCTTTTTCATTCCATTATGAATGTTTGCAATATATTCATGAAAGTGAATCTTACTCTTGCCTACTCCAAATAACCATAATTTATCTATTGGCTCTCACATGTCTCGTGACGGTTCTTCGCATAAAAATATGAAAGGATTGAGAAGGACTTGAAATGCAACACAACTTGTTTGTAATGCTTTTGGTTTTTGCAATAAATACCTGTGACTGCGCTTATATTGTCTGTGTGTGTTTTATATTGTGCAGAAAGTGGGGAGGTTTAGGGTAAGTGTCGGGTTAGTTGCTACGATGAAAGTATACATTTATATAAAATGAATCCGGTTATCCGTATACGTGGATCACGGCTGATGTCTGTCATTGGTGTCTCTTCCATGAGCACATCATGGAATGTTCGACGATTCTGTGACTCTAACACGGAATTCTGAGTCAAGAGTCTGAGGTCATTACACAGAATTCTGTGAGAGCAGGTTGAATGCATAATGTAGCATAGTTTTCTAACTGCTAAATATATGCTTTATAAACAAAATATAACAGATTTTTAAAAAATAATTAAGAGTTAAAATTCTCATTGTTGTCAGAATTGTTTCTCATTAAATTCTTTTTGACAATAGAAACATTTCACATTACATTATATTACAGTAATGAAAATTAAATCTTATTGATAATTATCGTAAAAAATAATAATAATAATGCCATGTAAAACATGTTAATAGTCCTAAAGGTGAAAGCATTTAAATATTTGTTTGGTTAAATTGTAAAATACTTTAAAAATATATCATATTAAAATATATACAGTACTTTACAATATGAAATACTATTTAGTTCTTATATATTACGTTTTGTGGCTTTTAGCAGAATTTAAAGATTTTTAAATCCAGATGTAATATTACACTGTAGATTAATGAAAAGCTGGATTTGGAACTACTCTTATTTCTACTTTAGAAATATATGGTAAGAATTAAATAGCTGGTCTTTTGATATATTTGTGAAACTCAATAAGGTTGTAAACTCCTGTAGGTGCTAATTGTAAGTCTTTAAGAGCATATGGAGCATGCATGTTCCCTTGATAGACGAAAAGCTGCTGTGTTGTGGGAGGTTTGCTTCTCTCAAACATGTCATGATGGTGCAGAGAGAGTGTTTGAACAGCTGTGTTCAGAAGATACACACACATACACACACACAGCCTAATGAAGACATTCCCACAGTCACTGTCTGCCAAAGACTAATGAAACTAAATCTCAATCAGACAGTGCTGGTTTCACCAGACATATGAAGTTACTACAAAAACAACATAAACAGCTAACAATACATTAGATGAATTTTTTACTGTAAAGTCATACACTTGTAAACTAGCAACCACCCACAACACACATCTTATTAACCACACAAGCAACATACAGTACAATCCCCCCCCCCAAAAATCCAATACAACCAACATTTTATTAGTTTAAGTTTATTAGTTTATTCATTTATTTATCTAAATTATTAGAACTGTACATTGATTAATGCTACTTTCATTTAATTTAATTTGTTATAATTTGATGTTATATCTTTCAGTATTTATTATTTGCAAGTCATTTTATTTATTTATGTATGTACAGTGTGTATGAAATCTCTCCATTTATCCTGCTTCCACTTATTGTGTTAACAATGATGCTTGTTAGAAGAGGTTTAATAAAGGAAGGCATATTATTGTAATGTTTCAAGTAAACCATAATTATATATAGTACCTTACTTTTGGTATTTTAATATTTATTTTGATATTTACAATATTTTGGCACTTGAGTCTCATTTATTCATTTCACCAGATTAAAAATGTTCATAGAAATTTTATATATATATATATATATTATAAATACATAATATAATATTATTTTAAATATATGCTAAATATAGACTTTATTTTTCTATAAGCAAAGTTTGATTTATTTTTTAATAATTGACAAAAAAAAGTTCTCATTATTGTCAGTATTATTTCTCACACACATATATACTTATACATTTTTCCAAAATGTATCGCATGAGTTCCTTAATACAACAAAAGTTCCTCAAAGTTTTTTGGGGTGAACTTGTGTTTTAAACTTGATATTTAAAAAGATTTCTCTTTTTTCTTCTTCTTGGGAATCTCTATTTGTCATTGGCTCGTGAAACGTGAGAAGGAGAGGATGATCAATGGAGGTCTGCATGCAGTGAGTGAAGGAGAATGAAGGAGGAGAGCTGTGTGAGTGTGTGTGCATAAGTGTGTGTGTGTGTGTGTGTGCACCTCGTATTTGTCATGTTATGGGGACCAATTATCCCCACAAAGATTAGAATAGCAGTAAATGTTGAGCTTGTGGGGAGGTGTGTTAGGTCTCCATGAGAAAAAAGCTTATAAATCACACAGAATGAAGTTTTTTGAAAATCCAAAAATTGCCTGTAGTTTCCTGTAAGGGGTAGGTTTAGGTGTAGGGTCAGTGTAGGACAATACTACATACAGTCTGTACAGTAGAAACACCATTACACCTATGGAGAGACCCCAGAAAATATGGAAACACAACACATGTGTGTGTGTGTGTGCCCGTCTCTCTGGCACGTCTGCATTGGCACAGTCTCTTCCACACAGAGTGGAGAAATTCCTCAGCTACTGTCAGCCCCGAAACACCAGGGAAAAAGCGTTAGACTGAACGCATCATGAGCTGGACAGAAGACAGAAAGACATTTTGTGTGGGTTTATATATACATCTGCCAGACATGCATAACATAAACATGTTCAGCTGTGAAACATGCTGACACGGCGCGGCTCAGTCAGAGAACATGCTGTCTGAAACACGGCTTCTCCTGGACTCAACCGGTCAAGAGGTCAGAAACATGTTGGTGGCAAAAAAAAATTATTTTATAAATTTATACATAAATTGTATTAATATATTATATTGCTATTGTATATATGTTCCTGATATATTTACTGTTATTTAAGTCTATTTAAAACAGTTCTATATAAAAAACAAATAAACAAATAATAGGGGAGACCGAGTATAGTTGAAACACAGGGAGAGTTGTAACACTAATTCCATGAATCAGGGAATAGATAGGGGTCATGTAACATTTTCAATTTCCTCAGGCTTCCTTAAAAATCACACGTGGAAATTTTCCAGTCAGTCTTGCAATCTCTCCAGAAGCTACAACAGAAAATCTAATTCTGGGGTAAG
>JAUCMS010000140.1:389197-399413 GCA_032357445.1 Enteromius radiatus | reverse complement strand
TTACTAGTCAGATGGAGCGTAGCGTCCTGGAGATGTTGTCCGACAGCAGTTCCGCTCCGACTCTGCTGGGGTGCAGGCCGTCAGCACGGAAAAGCCTAGGACGCTCCCAATGAAAAAAATGTATTAAGCACTCTTAATTCTCTTTTCACAAATGAAGACCTTAAAAGGTCTTAAATCAGTCTTGAAGTATGAACTTTTTACTCAGCCTCAAGTTGTTCTAAACCTGTATGAGTTTATTTCTTCCGTTGAACACAAAAGAAGATATTTTAAAGAATGTTGGTAACCAAACACCTGACGGTACCCATTGCCTTTCATAGTCAATGGGGACCTAAAACTGTTTGGTTACGAACAGACTTTTTTTGGGGTGAATTATCCCTTTAATTTCATACTGCACATACTGCAAAAGCGAAATATCTTCCTCAGTATTTTTGTCTTGTTTTTCTTTTCTAGGAAGGAAATTTGGTCCATTTGCTCTAAACTTATTTTATAGGCCGCTTTTCATCAGCTGTGTAGACCTTTGAGGAAGTTAAAAGAAACATAAACACAAGTGATTTTGAATTACTGCAGCCATTTGTCATATATTAAGGCATACTTGCTTGTCTTTATGTTTGACTAAGCATTGCGTCCAAGTCTCATCTACGTCGTTTAGTCGGCGGCCAGGGCCAAAAATAATGGTTGTGTTTGACTGACCTTGTGTGCTCGGCTAACCCACAGTCACTTAGCGGCTAGTCACGAGGAAAACACCCGCTTAAGCTGCACACCATTTGTCTTTCTGGGGCCAGACGGGTCACTGAATGAGTCACCCACGCTCAATATTTGTCCGCTCCGCCTGGAGTCCAGCAGATTGAGAAATCTGGTTCTTGCGTCATGACAGGACCATGAAGCCGATTCCAGACATCAGACGTTAAAGACCAGTGAACTGTGATTAATAAAATGAACATCTTAAGCAAATTGCATGCTGCTCTAAATCAGTTTTGCATGAAAGCTTAGGAAAATTTATATGAAAATGAAAAAATTAATCAAGTGAAAACATGTCCAAGTCACATTGTACCCCCAAATTAAAAGTTAATGAAGTAATTTATACATTTTATTATCATTTTATTTATTTATTCAGAAATGTATGAAAAAATGACATTATAGGAAAATTTATGTCCTTTTTTCAGGACAATTAGACACAAATTTCACATTAAGTTACTGGGGATCAGGTCATTATACAAATACTACCATAATGTGTAAATATTTTATTTATTTATTTATTTCCTACAAATAAGTTTTGAGCATTTGTGGGGATTTTATTTTTTTTATAAATCAAATGTAAAAAAATAAAAGAAATAGAAAAAATAATATAAATTTCTTTCCTTTGATTTTGGCATGAAACATGACATATTCTCTGATATATTTTCAGATGCTGAACGACATAAAAAGCCGTTTGATCTTTGTACTAATGTGCTATATCTCTTAGTAATGTTATTTATATAAAGACCCCTGAACAGATGCATGCTGGGATGTGAAGAGGCCCCTCAGAGAGAGGTGAGAAACTCTCAGACAAGATTTAAATAAACAGGAACACAGACGCTGTCAATACCTTCCCATGCAGAGCTCGAAATTATAGAGCAAATATTAGTCAGACTGGAGGAATACTGTCATTTGCAAATACTGAATGTGAGAAAGCCATTAAGAGAAAGGGTCCAAAAGGGCTATAAAAGATTTTAAAAGGTCAATAGAATAGAATATACACTTTTTAGATTTGTTATTTCAAAAAGGTAGGCCTCTTCTGCATTTATGTGATTAAAAATACAGCAAAAGCATTAATATTGTGAAATATTATTATAATAAAAAACAATTTTCAGCATCATTACTCCATGGAAATCTGAAATTTTTAGAAATCATAAATTCATTTTATTTATTTATTTTGCTTATAAAATCAGAAATCACAGAAAACATAATTCATACATTTAATGTTTTATTTCATGTGACCTGTACACATTTCTAAGACATTCACGTGTCACTGACGTCACCTTGCTGTTGTTCTGTGGTCTGAAGCGCCCTCTATTGGCCACAGAGTGAAAATGCCACTACATGATTGCAACAGTCTATAAAGATGGCTTATACTGGCTTTAAATACTGATTAAATAATTCCAGTCCACAGCTGCAATGCTGTGTTAGGATCCATCGACTTGAATCCAGAAGTATAAACTCTATTACTAGCAGATATTAGCTGTATACCTCTCTGAAGTGGTTTCATGAGCTGCCTTTGAGGCAATGTTAATGTTCATTAGCTTTAGCTTAACATAATTACAGATCCTTCAGCTTCCCTGAACAAAAATCATTTCAATCTTTGGTCTGAATAATAATAGTAACAATAAAAATACTAAGAAAACTCTTCCTCTTTTTAGGCATTTCATCTGTCTACTCAGCTAACAAGGAACGTTCTGGTAAGGTTCTCTCAAAGTTATGAACAAACGTTTGTCCAGTAATGTAAAATGTTCTTAAACCTTGTCTCAAAAGATGTAAAAGTAACATTTCTATAAAATGGAATGTTCTCTTAATGTTCACATATAACCAAGGAAAAGGGGGTTTAAAAACTGTAACAGAAGTACCATATTTTTGTTAGCTGGGTAGTCAAGAGTCTTTCAGATCCATGTGAGCACTGGTTTGCATAAATCCTAGAGCTCAAGGCCCTGTTATAAAGTCATCATTCCCAACTTAAAGCAGCTTTTTCCTCGGTTGTGTTCCCTTTAAAGGAGAAACACACAGATATCAGCTCACAGGTTAGTTAAGCAGCTCCAAAAGGCTTACCCAGCACAGCTAGAGAAAGAGAACCCAAAACATCTTCGACCAGCTAAACTAGTCAGGTTGAACGGTATAATGCATGCTTTGGGATCTTTGATACTTGGTCTACCTTTAGAAACAAGCAGTTTAACCCGCTTATGCCAGCAGTGTCCATCTAAAGCAGTTAAAATCCCAAGAAATGCTTCGAGGAGCACTGTTTTCTTTCCTGTGCTGACGTATTTCCTACTGAAAACCGAACTAGTTTATGTCACAGCCCCACAAAACTACACTTAATGGACGAAAGCCAAGAAAACACTTTAAAAATGAATCAATTCCAGTCACTTCCAACTAAATGTTTGCAGAAGGAAATAAATACGAGCATTAGTGCAATCAAACACACAGACGTCATTTGTAACTTGCTATTGTTGATTACGGAGGCAGTTGGAGTTTATCATTTAGAGGTCATTTTATTGATAAACTTTTTCATAATTTAAAACGTCCAAGTGCATTTATATAAATATTAAGTTGTTGTTCATTTCATTTATATAAACTGTCATATTTAAAAGTTTATTTATTTCTGACTCAGTTTATGAAAACAAACTTTAATTTGGTTATGTGTATTCTATTAGCTATATAAAATGCACATATAACCAAATATTATGTATGTTAAAGATCACAAAATACATGCTATAATTCAATTTAGCACTTTTAAATATAACAATTTATTTAAATGAATTTGATGTGTTTTCAGGACTTACATTGCTATGCGGTGGCTAAGATGGTGAGAAGATTTTTAGAATGTTGCTGTTGCTAAGGTGTTTTGAGTGTTTTTTCTAGCCTATGAATATCCCAGCAAACAAGATCAATATCTTTGGCCACGATTTCCTGGAGGAAATATTTTAACATTTTAAATGCATATATTTGCCAAAAGAAACTTTTATAGGTAGACCAAATATACATGGACTAAGAGCAACAAAACTGCCATGGTGTCTTTAACAAAACATGACCCCATTTACTTTCTTAATTCACATTCTTGTTTTTTTTCTTTCAACAACAGTAAACAACTTGCTCCGCGCCTCTGAAATGACATCACAGATCCCTCTTGGTCCAACCACATGACTCACATGTTTCCTCACTGAGTTTCAATCAGAAATACGTCAGGCCATACAAGTAGATTGAGCTGTCAATGCCATCTGGTGACTTTAGGTTGGTCCAAAACTAGGGTTTTTTTTTTTCAGCAGGGGTGTGAAAGTGAAAGAGGTCTTTGAGATGCTTCTGGCGTTTTCCATGGGAAACACAGTCACTGCCCCTCTGCCTGGGATTCTCCGTCCTCCGGTGTGAGTCAGCTGGGTTGTGTGGCATCAGTCCCTGTGTAATAAAAAGACTTTCATTACAGAGCGCACTCTCGTGTCTCGCCCATCACAGACAGGGTCACAAGCCACGGGCATCTTCATTAGACAAATGTCCCTTTTAAAACGTGTTGATCGATGCTTATGAGCAAGCGCTGGAGCAGAGCCCAGATCAGAGAATAGAAAAGCCGCCGACAAACATTTAAAAAGACTCAATCAGCAATAATTACAGAAGATGAGCATGACGATATGGCACTAGGTCCTTCTCTACTTCTGATTTGTCCTTGGCATAGCTGTTGCTTTCACAAACCTGACTGCCTCGCATTATGTGCTAAAGTAATGTAACGCAATTTAGCCTCCCGTGTTCTAATGCCAAGATTGTTCTTGCTTATCAGGGTGATTTATTACTCTCATTTATACGCTCAGCTTGGCTCGGTGTTGAGGACGGCAGATCTGATTGGACATGAGTTTCCTAATGCGGCAGTGTGCTATCTTTATGGTGACTCTAGTGTAGATGCCAGGCTGTTGATTGGAAACACTTTTAATAGCAGCAGAGACAGAGGAGACTGGCTGAATGCACTCTGGTTTGGACATATCTACACAATTATTCTGTTTATACAATAGTAAAGTACTTGTGTTACAATCACAGGGTCAGAAATTCATGAGGACTTGAGACAAAAATGCCACCAAAATGAACAAAATGCCAAACAAATTCAAGATAAAGAGGCAATAATTGCCATAGCATAACTAAACTAAATACTGTATATTATGGCTGTGCAGTCAAAATGAAATGTGAGAAGTGTCAAATCGTGGAATTACATTTAGCCATGCGTTAAACCAATCACATGTGTTTCTGTTGAGCTTATGAATGCACTGGCCAATCAGATGCATTTAGATCATTAGAATTTACATCATATCTGCGCAGAGCTTCGCGAACAAAACATTGTAAATAAGAAATTAATTCCTTTTAAATGTTTGCTATGCTGTCGTTATGGTCATTGCATGGTTTTCCTCAGATAAATACATTTACTTTCGAATCGCATCGCATCGCGAACAAATTACGAGTGAAGAAAGCTAAATACAGATGTAAAACTAAAATTATCATGTTTTTTTTTTTTTGACCACTAAAATAATCACAGTCAGAAAAGCACCACCTACTAACCTGTCAATCAACCAGAGCGCTAATGGATTTGAAATTTGCCACGAACATGTGCAGCGCTAACGGAAAATAATGGTTTAAACAAAACATTTGGATGAGCGCACAGCACAGAAGACCACTTCAGCATGATTGATCAATATCATTAGGTCTTTTGAGATCATTTTAATCACATCGATGTTCAGTTTACACAGGTATATTGTACATATTTCGCTTAAAACAATTTGTTTGGGCTTTTATTAAAATTCGACAGCGATGTGTCACGATGTGATCCGATCATAACGTCACTAATCAAGGCCTTGAGAATGATTTAACATGTTTAGTATATTTTAACATCTTTATTTTACTGTGTGGTTTCTAGCGTTTTGGGTCGTTGCTACGCGGTTGATATGGTGTTCTGACTATGTTTTAGCATTTGATTTTAGCATTTTAGCATCTTTTATTTTACTATGTAGTTTCTAAAGTGTTCTTGCTCGTTGCTAAGGTGTTGTTTAAAAACCAAAATGAGCACAAATCTCGTCTAAACTACAACTGTTTGGTTCTTTTTAAACCAGCTTCTGAATATCATCACTAACAGAGGGACATTTTTGAAGTATATGTCACAGGAAAGATAAATCACAATAATACCGAGATCTTGGTTGTTTCTCCTAGACCTATAATAATAGTATAGTCATTACATATGATAAAATGTATGTTATTATCTGTCTGCAGGTTGGAAATAGTTTTGCAAATGCTTAGCCAATGTCCATGTCGTTTCCATCAAACACTTTTTTTTTTTTTTTGACATTTCTGTTAATGTCTAATCTAATTGACTGACTTTGTGACTTCCAGGAATAAGTCATCTTTTACACAATTTTTCCCCTAAACAATTTAATTAACCTTTTAATCTGATTGCTGTACTATAATTTTATATTGTGTATAATTTTATTTTTTTTACACTTCTCTCCTATTGTGGTGCAATCTTTTTCGAAATAATCCCACCCCTAACATTAAAACTGCAGTTGGTCATTTTACGTGTCTCTTTCTGACTAAGCAGGCGTTTAATTGGTGGCCAGAATAAGCGGCAGTGTGAGCAGACTTCATGCCGTCATACTGTATGATTGCTCCATCCCTCATTTGTCCAAATCGTCTGCCACCCTAAAAAAGTTAAAGCCAAAGTCTGAGCACTCACAGACAGATGTAATTATCCACCTACCCAAAAGTAAAACTGTCTTCTGCACATTTATATTTTATGATTGTACTTAAAATAGCTTTTGCTTGAACAATTTATCAAATCTGACGTGACTTTATTATAGTTGCAGTTTAACTTTAATGTCTCTGGTAGAGAGGAAAATTAAATTTATATTGTATTTGAGTAATATTATATCACACACTTCTGTTCAAGGAAAGATTGTGACAGTCAAACGTATATTTAACAATGTTTTCAAGGTGAATTAGTAGAGCTCTAAGGAAGGTTTAATTTAAGTATTAAATTAAAGTATTAAATACTGTACTAAATATTAAATATTCTCCTTATGGCTCGTTTTACAGCTGTTGAAGACATGGTTTCTGAAACCGACACTGAGTAGCCCGAATGAAGGCACCAAACGGTGGGCTTTCTCTGTAAACACACGTCTATGAAAACATCCGCTGTGTTTGGGTGACGCTGTCTGTTATACACCTACTTCCTGGTTTGTGTTGAGCCCAGCTGTTGTTCCCCTCCCATCTAGTGGGTGGCCGTCATCGTAAATGATGTCTGAAAATGCCTGTGTTTATTTGACCATCACAAATATTGTACGAGTTTGCTTCATTCGGTCAGGCCTTAAGCCAAGTAATTTCTAATGAAAACCAGACAGAAGGGCCAGCCTGAAAACGCTAAAAAACAATGGTGCAGAGACACATATCCTCCACTAGAGGACAATGACCCTCTACTGCCAAACCGTAACTACTGCTTTCACATCCCGGCAGGCAGGAATCAGTTCCTTTTGTTCTCAACCGCACACACAAAGATCACATCTGCCATTTTAACTTTAACCCCAGAGGAATGTCAGATACATCAGGGAATAGTGTCAAATTCAGGCTTTCCCAGCTAAATGGCGTAGTTGAACTAGTTGTGCTTCCTAAGCCAAGGGTTTATCAGAAGTATTAAGTTTGCATGCTCCAGACATTCAAATCTTGTCTTATTAAGGGGAGGATGATTTTTACCTGATAAAATGGTGAAAAAAGGAGGGACGTGAGACATTTCCAATCTAAACTCATTGGAAAAATATGCCTGCAAAATAGATCTATTACGTTGCCTTTTGCATATTTCGCGACACAATCAAAGTGAAATGTTGAGTATAGTGGCACTTTATGTTAAGTGCAAAAAACAGCATTGGCAGATTCGCATTCATATCAGAGAAATCTCAATGCCCTTTAAGCACCACTCACTGGACAAAAGTGCATTCAGTTTTCTCTAAGGGTGTACTCACACTAGGCAGTTTGAACCGTGCCCGAGTGCTTTTGACCACCGAAGCACGGTTCATTTGACTCGTGTGAATACTCAGAACCATGCCCGGGTTCACGGTTCAGTTGGTCATCGGGCGCGGTTCGCATGTAGTGTGAGCGTCAACTGTGCTGGAGCATGGAACAGGATGCGTGACGTCACATTTTTGCGACGCTCCAAAACCAACAAAAGCGATAGACCTGTTTAACAATAGGCTGTGGACCACCGTGGACCAAACGACTCAGAAGTACTATCCACAAAGTAAACAGAGCGATGCACTCCGTCACGGTCAGCGAGAGCGCCGCTCTTCCTGTTTATCCTGAAACCGTCGCACTATAATGACGTAAGCGTGCTCCGGCATGAATGCTGAAACCCTATGTGAGTGCAGGCCAGAGGGGGAGTGGGGAGGGGGGACATTCGTATTCGGGCCTGGTTCACGGCAACCATGCCTAGTGTGAGTACACCCTAAAATCAATGAACGTGAATCTGGCAATATTTACATTGTTTCACATTTTACTACACTGCACATAAATGAAGTCTCTGGAGAGAGATGCTAGTTCAATGCTTAATCTCTTTTGTACAATAATGTACAACCTATTCTAAACTTTATACTAAATCAAAGCATTTTGGCATTTTTAGCTTGCTTCTAAGTTTGAACTTTTCTTTTGACTTTTTTTGCTGGACTCTCTTGGATACTTTATACCAGCTACTGAGCAAGTTTACTAAGAAAATATATATATATATATGATGCAAATATCTAAATATATTAGTTTACAAACATTATAATAGGTTTTTGGAACTGCACAAAAATAAGTCTTTATTTATTGATAATCTGCCACTGTATTACTTAATTTGTGTATTTTACTGCCACTAGTGTTCATTTCAGATGGAAACTGCAGTGTGTATAGCTATCTTTTTTCTAGTGAGACTAGGTTGCATATTTAAGGATGATAATATCATAGAGACTTGTGGGTGGGCCCTTTTGAGCCTATAAGCATCCACCCAAAAAACACCCTAGCAACACCTAATGCAATGCCTTGGCAACCGCTTGGTTTTGCACAGGCAAGCACCTCTCGAGTTTTCTTCAGGACATGTATAAATCCAGTTCATTTAATTGAGGGATGTCATAATATTATCTGCATTTTGTCTACAGCAGTGTAAGATGACTTTCCAAGGAATCCCAGCCTTGAAGCCGCGTGTTTGAACTTTTAACGTGCCTCAACAACAACCGAAGAAGAACCGATATAATCAGCCGTGGATAGAAGTTTCATTTATAGAATGTTTATCAAACATTCCTGATTGTATCCTGAAATCCTGTGTGATAAAGCAACAAAGAGCTGCACGGTTGTCCCAAAGTCTTGTTCAACCTCAGATCTAAGATGCCGGAAGGGCTTTTGAATCGCACAGCGTTCAACGCCGTTCCTCTGCCTGCGGGGCAGACAACAAAGCTCGCCGTAATCTGAGGAAGCAAGTGCAGCTTATTGACACTCTGTTAGCCTGCGGAACAGATGGAAGACATCTTTCATGGCGCATAGTTAGCCTTGTTAACACTGAGTCATTGTGTAGACTGTCTTCATCGCAAATGGCTCGGTCTCTATTTCTAAGGAAATGATTCAATACCGGTAGACCCCACCATGCCTTTCTTTTCTGGGAAATAATAACTAAGAAAAAACATATGGTGATGGTGTCTGTAGTAATAGAGAGTGAGGGGTTTTTTTTAAAGGCAAATGGATGTGGGACATGTTGCAGGACTTTGGGGAAATAAATCCATCGGAAATTGCTCTTTTAAAACTCAGAGTCATCTCAGATGTTTCCCCTGAATTTGAAACAAATTAGATAATAGTTGATGGTATATATATATAAAATGAAATGTAAATAGCAGCTTATTTAATTGGTATTAGCAGAATTTTATAAGAGATTGACAAATCAAGATCTCTGATATCTTTGCTAATATGAGCACAGTTTGAGATCTCTTTAGGAGACATGAGATTTTTCTTAAGGATCTAAAAAAAAGACATTTCCATTTTCTTTCTATTTAATCTCATTCTAATCTAGGAGAAATGGTTGAGATAGGCTAATACATAGGCTAAATGTAAATAAATACAATAATGAGAAAATACACTGCTGTTCCAAAGCTTAGGGTCAGTACAAATATATGGGGGGAAAAAAAATCATACTTTATTTGGCAAGGATGCAGTAAAGTATAGAATAGAATTAAAGAATAAAATCAGAATAATAATAATAATAATCAGAAATGCTTTTTGAGCAGCAAATCAACATATTAGAATGATTTCTGAAGGATCATGTGACAAGACTGTCACAAGAGTGTAATGATGTAGCCTGGCTTCCGCGACTATAAAGCTCATAGGAGCTTAGTCTGGCCAAGCTGCCTTACTGTCCGCCTTCTGGGAGGCGGGCTTAACCTGCATCCATCAAATGCCTCTGTATACTACTGGACGAATCTACAACCAATCA
>JAUCMS010000140.1:367030-378463 GCA_032357445.1 Enteromius radiatus | reverse complement strand
TGATGTATTTTAAGATATCTCAGTGCAAGCCTTTTCCAGTTTAGACAGCTCTTAACATTTATTTTAATCTAGGACTGTCTTAAACCCTATTCGGGAAACCGGCCCTAAATTTAACAACAATAACAAACAAAATAATTAAAATATTGATCACATTGTGTGTGTGTATATAAACAAGTGATAAAAAGCTATTTATTTAGTTTATCATTATACATGATAAATATGGTCAATATTAGAGTGATATTCATTCCTACATTCTCTTATTCCAAAATCATCATCAAATTATTATTATTAACTTTTTTTATTATTATTACTGGTAGTAGTAGTAGTATTTATTAATACTATTAATATTATAAAGAACAATGTAATAATACACACACACATATATGTGTTTATCTCACCATCAGATCATCATCATTCATATTGTTCATAATTATTTACCTTTCCACGTATAACCATACAAGTATGGACAAAATAAGGTTTGTGAAGAAAATAATATTACCAATTCAAATAGCTGTTTTCTATGTGAATATTTGTTAAAATATAATTTAATTCTTTGATCAAAGCTGAATTTTCAGTCTTCAGCGTCACATGATCCTTCAGAAATCATTCTAATATACAGATTTGCTGCTCAAAAGAAACATTTTTGATATTTATCAATGCTGAAATCACTTGTGCTGAATATTTTCATGGAAACTGTGATGCATTTTATTTTTCAGGATTCTTTAATACATATAAAGTTCAAAAGAACAGCATTTGACATTTGCAAGAACGAGCAGTTCTGCAAAACACAAGCTGAATAAATAACTGCCAGTTAGAAAGGTGATGATGAAGAGCGCGATGATGATGGTAGTCAGTAAAGAGCAGAGAGTGTGTGTCAGTGCTGTTGCCAAGACAGACTGAAAGACCAGTGAGAGCAGAAGATGTCACCTTTCTCTGTTTCAGTCGACATCAGGTGAACACCTCACCGGGACAGAGACAGAGAGACGGGACATCTTTCAGATCGTTTTTCTGTTGCTTTTGATCCAGAGTGCATTCACAAGCATCACTGTTTGAGAATAAAACAAACCACCACAAAGAAGAAGGAGAGAGAATTCACTGAAGCAAATTAAATGACCAAAACATTGAAATGCACTGTGAGTGTTAACCCTTTATGAGACGCGTCATGTTTCTCTCCACTTTCTCCTCAGGATAAATCAAACATATATGCTCTGTAATAAAAAAATATATATATGGTTAAAAAGTATTTTTGAGTAATGTAATTAAATTCATGTTTCTTAAATTGAAAGATGACAAATCTAGTCATTTATTTTAATTTCCCCTATAATATAGTTCATTCTCGGTACAGAGGAGGTGTAATGATTGCGGCATGAGCGTTCGGTTCTTTATTCATGTAAACAGGCAGAGTCAAGTAGACAGGCAAACAGAAACAGTGGAGGTAATAAAGAATCGTTGTCGGGGTACACAGGCACTGATCGGGGCAGGTAGCAAACAATCAGAGTCCAGGAATAACAGTCAGAGGTCAGAAACGAGGAAAACAAACACGGGAATGGAGTGCTTAGAAAAGATTGCCAGAGCTAATCAAGACTTTGTGTTTGGCTGTTGTGTGACTGTGCTGTTTAAGCAATGTGTGATGGGTGTGGTGATGAGCTGCAGCTGACGGGGAGGATTACAAGTGCTAGCAGGTGTGGGTGAGCAATGCATGATGGGAAATTGAGTCTGTGTGAAATTGAGTCCAAAGGTGGTGTGAATGGTGCAATGGTGGATGGGAAATGGAGTCCAGAAGTAAACTAAGTGGAATGCTCTCTGGCGGAGCTTTAGGGCACTTGTGACAGGAGGATTAGGGCCAAGCAATAATAAACAGATAATACCATCTCGAGTTTAAAGTCGTTAAATTACAAAAAAAAAGAGAAAAAAAATGTTGAAATAATGTTGAGAATAAACTCTTTAAATTCTGATGAAAAAACTTTACATTTCAAGAGAAAACCTCATTCAAGTCATTCTTTTTTGGGTTTATTCAACTTTTTTTCTCCTCTAAATTTCTCAAAATGTAATTACATCTTTTGGCCAATTTAATGGAACACGTTATTTTGAAGAATCAAACCGATCATAATTGTGTTCCTTTTGCAGAAATGCATAATTAATTCCTTTAAATAAATAAATATCCACAAAATAAATTGTGGTAGTACATTACTTGAATTCTTTATAATGCATTTATAAAAGTATTTTGAATCATGAATAATTTTAAAAGTAATACATTAGAACACTTCATGCAGCATTCATTTTTACAGATTGAGAAAATATACATACAAAACATGACAAACAACTAATTTCAGATGTCTTCAAATGTTATACATACTACATATACATATACATTATACATGAATACTGTAATGTGTAGAATATTGTTTTCTTCAATGCGATGCATTTCAACTGACGGAAAGTTGTGAGAATAGAGTTTGTGTCAGATGGATTCGGTTTGTTGAGTCTGACATGAGACGGTTCTCTGCAAAAACAATAGGATCCTTTCAAATACATAATTCACTGTCTCTCTTAATTCATCATTAGAGAGACAGTTTTTCTAGATCAGTGTCTGACCGAATGAATCTCTGATTCTGAAGAGAAGCTGCTGAAATACTGGAAGTGACTGTAAGAGGAACAGGGTGTCCAAAGAGCTTTCATCACAATGCCATCTATTATTTGTGCTCGAATAGACTGTCTCAAGGAGAGCAGAAAAGAAGAAAAAAAACCTCACCTAATCCTTTCAAATCTCTCACATTACTTTAAAAGGAATAAGGAGTATCTATCCAAAGTTTATTTAATTACTTTCTCACTTTAATATAGTGTAAGTGATGTAAAGTAGCAAAAAAAGGGTCACAACAGATAAATGTATAGATAGTTATTCAATGTAAAAATTATTTTAAAACAACATTTATTCTGGAATTCTAGAGATAATGTTTCCAAGAACATTTTCAAGAACATTTTTATTTATGATGTGCAGGAACTAGTAGATTTGCCTAATTATTCCCTGAAACGTAACAAATTTATTTTTATTTCATTTTTAAATACTTTTTGAATTTAAATAATAAAAAATTAGACTTTTTTGTATTTTCATGTTACGGATCAGAGTGCAGGCTTTATTATAGAACACAATGAGGTAACAGGCAGGGACAGTGCAACAGTAAACAGGAGTATCAGAGGCAGAAACACAAGAATAGTCCAATGGGCGTAGCAGAGGTTGGGCGAACAGCAAACAGTATCCAAAGGGGTAAGGCAAGAGCGAAAATCCGATAAAAGTCGATAACAATTAATGCAAATGAGAAAAACAGAAAGGCTTACAGAGAGCAAAACACCACAATGATTGGGGACAAGTGCAACACAGTGCTTCAGAGGGTAACTCCAGAGATGATCATAACAGAGCCCCTCCCCTAGGAGTGGCTTCCAGACACTCCTAATGGAGTCCAGAGAGGCAATGGAGCAAAGGCAAGACAAGTAGGCCAGGAGCAATAGAGTAATTGTCATCCTTGTGAACCAATGGCAGTCCAGATGCCGGTGACGCCCTCCAGGGCGGAACAGGTGGCAGGATGGAGCAGACGGTGGAGGCAGCAGGTGGTTGGCACCCCCCCCAGGGCGGAGCGGTTGGCACGGAAGGACCTCCAGGATGGTGGAACGGGAGAACAGAGTGGCACAGGAAGCCAGGGCAGAGCTGACGTGACAATGACAGAGAGCATAGAGAGGTTAATGAAGGCCTCATCGGCTGGTACTGAACAGGCTATGTGGTAGTAGCCATTCCCATTAAGCTCAGAGATGTAGGAGAGGCTTCCGGGGAAGCTAAGGTCTGACGTTTGACCTTCGTGTTGGCGGCCATCTTGTGTGGTGTCTCTGGGGTGGTGGCCATCTTGTGTGGTGTCTCTGGGGTGGCGGCCATCTTGTGCGGTGGCTCTGGGGCGGCGGCCATCTTGACTGCTGACTTAGACTGAGGCTGAGTGGCCATCTTGTCCACGGATACTAAATCGAATTGACCATTTTTTACTCCTACAGTAAGCGTGGATCCCACGCACAACAAGGCTAAGTCTATGAATGCCGCAAGAGATGATCGCGGACCCTCTCGCAGCAGCTGCACACGCAGCAGCTGATTCTCGCCCTAACAGAAAAAGTCCATCAGTAGAAAATCGGGGTAGGTTGAAAGTGCGGCCAGTTCTAAATAGCGCTGCACGTAAAGCTCGAGCGAACCCGAGCCCTGCTGAGTGAGCAATGTCCATACCTGCCAAATGTCCGAGTGAGCAGCCGCTGGATCCTCGTGGGCCGATCATTCTGTTATGGATCAGAGGAGACAAGAACAAGCGGATCCAAGTGCAAGCTTTATTATAGAACATAGGCTGGTAACAGGCAGGGTCATAGCAACGGTAAACAGAAGTATCAGAAGCAGAAACACAAGAATAGTCCAATGGGCGTAGCAGAGGTCGGGCAAACAGCAAACAGTATCGATAGAGGCAAGGCAAGAGTGAAAATCCGGGGCAGGCAAGGTCAGTAACAATTAATACAAATGAGATAAACGAAAAGGCTTACAGAGAGCAAAACACCACAATGATCGGGGATAAGTGCAACACAAACAACTCCTTAATACAGGTGATAAGACAAGAGGAGGAACTAATTAGAAACCATGGCAACAAACAAGCTGAATTTCATTTTTGTTTTTATTTTGTATTGTATTGTTGCATTTTAAATAAAAAAAAAATTACGTTTTAAAATTCCAGAAAATAGGATTGACTTGAGGATGTCAAATTACTTTAGACTTACAATGACTCTGAAAATTAAACTGACACACATCTTATACATTGTAAGATATATTAAGTAGTGTTACCATGCAATACTGCAATCTTTTTGTCATTCCTTTTTTTTTGTTTTTGGTGTGTAGTTTCCTCTTCTTTGAGGTTGTATTGTCTGGCGAGGGTCATTCCATTGTTTCAGTTGAATTCATCTGTATATTTGGCTTTGACAGGTGGCTGTTTCAAGAATAACCACAGTAAACACACAATCTGATGAACGTCCTGAATGCCTGTTTTTTTGCTTGAATGCATTGACTATAGGCCAGCGGCAAATAAACACCAAGTTCATGTCCGAACCTAGACATTGCCATGGAAACAAATGAAATGTGGCTTTTTTGGTTGAAATGACACGCAACATGACCTCCTTTAGGTGATTTGTATGGCTGGAGTCCCGCTGATGGTTTAACTAGTGTCATCATGACCAGTGCAGCACAGAATGAGACCAGAAATAATAGCAAACAACATCACAGCTGGTCTGCCAGCAGTTATTACTGCTCTCTAACTGGAGTTTGCTGGAAATCTCCACCAATGTGTTGTAGGCAGGAAAAGATGATATGATGGTGTTGGTCTCTCCCTGCTGGACAAAGAATATACTGCATTCAGTCATATGCACTTGTTCAACTTTTGCAGGAAAGCAAATCTACACTTTTATTTAGAAGGCACATTTGTAATGTTTTAGTCTCTTGTGTTCTCCAAAGCTGAATTGATTTTATCAAACTGCAAAATTTTAAAATGTAATTTCTGAGAGATCTACCCTACACCCTATCTATTTATTATACATTTGATTTTTTATATGCATATTTGTTTATGTACTCTATAATAAAAGGGTTTTAACCACAATATTATATACTTGATTAAAGAATTTTGCTACAGAATTTAATATAAGATTTTCACTCATCAATTACTAGTAAATTTCACAAATAATTGCTCGTGTTTTTTCCCTCGTTCTCATATATTACCATTGAAATGCTTTGTTTTATCACGTTTTATTTATCAACATTATAATAGCCATTATTTAATGGTCTTAAGATTGTGTTCTTAATTGAGCTGAATGGAGACAAATTAATTTGAAATCAAAGGTTGACACTGAGTTATAATTGAAATGTGGTGACTCTTCTTATTCAGTTTTATGCATTAATTAGATGTATTAAAAAGCCTAGTGTTTTACTAACTGTATAATTTTAGTAGTTGTTGTACCATGGCAAAATTAAAACACTAGATGGTGCAGTTTCTACTTTCACGGTGAAGGAAGAGTTTACCCAAAAATTAAAATGTAATGAAAATTTACATCTACATGATCTAGATGAGTTTGTTTATTTGTATTTTAGTCAGAAGCAGCCGTTTAAAGATAAAATGTCTTTATGGTGGATTATGATGATGTTTTTAAAAGCTGTTTTGAGTCTCATTCTGACGGCACCCATTCACTGCATGTTCTACAACTATGTATGCATAAAGAAAGGTGTATAAAATTGCCACAAATATTTAATTTAACAAGTGAATTGAACATGTTTAATGACATTAATGTACACACAAGGCAATACAGGACGTGTGACAGGTGAAACGTTTACATTTACAACACGACACACGTAAATCCAAAAGAGCATAAAATAAGACATTGTGTGAGTAGTTGTATATAAAATCGATACAGTCGTTGATTAATAAGGCCTTGAACATGAAGCATACATGCATGACATCTTTGTTGTGTTTGGTTGCACTCATTTGGAGCTTGTCTGGAGCATGCAAAAATACAGCTGCTTCTCTCATGAGATCAAACCGCGTAGCACACAGTCCGTTTGCTACAAAATATTGTAAACATATAATACATCAGCACCTGTAGTGTCCATTTCAACAGTCCAACCAGAACCTTCGACCACTGGAAGGGAGAGACGGGTTCAGTCCGTGACCTTTATGCATCAGTGAATGGGTCATTGACTGAACATGTAGAGCTCAAAATAATGTTTCAGCACACAGACAGCTGATATGAATTCACTTCATCACCAACACCACGGGTTTTGATGCACTTGTATGTGTATTTAAGCAATATGATATGTGATATTGCTTTCATACAGCCATTCATATCGAGTAACTGACACCAAATAGCCAGTCATTCTGCTGTAGCTCTGCCAAAGAAAATAGTTCCAGAAGAAGCTGTCAACAAGTTAGTGATAGAGTGCTTAGAAATACTGCTTGCGCAATTAAACTAGTGTAGGAGAACTGTTGTATAGGCCAATATAAAATATAAAAAAAAAGATAATGATTGGTCAATGCAGCGTTCCAGTAGTGCTTAAATACAGGAGCAAAACACTTGCATATCAAAAACTTTAGTTTTGTTGCATAGCAACAATTAGTGAAGTCAAGGACTGTATTTTCTTTCGGAATGATTGCAATTAATATAACGATTTAATTAAAATGTTCGAACAAAAACACCGCCAAAGAAAATAGTTCCAAAAGAAACCAAAACACGATTGTGTTGCTAAGCAACGCACAGCGGACTGATACAAACAGTGAACTTCCCAGTGATGTTTTATGAAAACTTTAGGAACGCTTCTTAAACAGATGCAGATGTTGTTGGTACTAAATGATTGTTTAAGAAAAAAGTCAATTATTATAACGAAAATAGTTCCAAACGAAACCAAAACAGAGCCGAACTGACAGCTGTCAACACGCGGACTAATACTTGGACGTTTTAGAAAAAATTTAGGAACGCTGCTTGTCCAATCCAACACAATTATAGCCTATTAAACCACAAATAATTTTTTACTGAAGATTGATCCCAAAACAGCTCACGGTCGCTGTCAATGTTCTGTCAAGTCAGGGACTATATTTTCTCGCGGACGTAGATTAGCTTAGTAATAAAACAAAGTGTTTCCCTTACTATTTCTCAGTCACTTGAGACCGTGCTATCCCGGACAATAGCACGACCTCTCGCGCACTGCTGAGGAAATGTGACGTTTCACCAAACCAGAGCACGCTGTTCATCAACCACCCAAACACTGATAGATAAAGACTGTCCACTAATAAGCTTGCACTTGATTAGGCAGCAACTGGCACCCGTTGTTGACGTGGTTCATCACTCTCTGTTTCAACTGCGCCACTTGCTCTCTCAGCACGCTCGCCGTGGAAGCGAGCTCCGTGTTCTGGCTCTTCAGGGTTTTCACTTTGTCTTCGAGCCGGGATATCCGCTCCAGTTTCCGCTTGCGGCATTTGGAGGCGGCGATCCGGTTGCGCAGCTTCTTCCTCTCGGCTTTGATGCGCTCCTGCGTGTCCATGTCAATGGGGGAGAGCGGCGGACTGTCGCCGAAGCTCTGCATGTCAGGAACGGTTTGCGGCTCGTCTTTTAGCGACGGCTGCGTTTGCGCGGTCATCGGTTGCGCGGGCGGCGGCGGCGGAAACGGAATGGTTTCCGTGGAATAGTTCACCGTGGTACTCCCGTACGTGCTCAAGTTCGTGTACACGGGCAGATCCGTGGGCAAGGCGAGCGCGGTGCTGCTGGCGAGTCTGCCGAGCGTCGGAGGCACGCACGCTCCGCCGTTCAGTTGGTTCTGCTTGTGTAGGTCCTCCAGGGCTTTGACGAAGCCCTCCGCGAACTCCTGCTCGTCGCTTACCGACTTCGGATAGACGAACTGGGAGGTCGGCGTGGTGGTCACCATCCCGTTGGACTGGATGATCAGCCTCTCCAGCTCCGGAGAAGCCAGCTTGAGGAGCCCCAAATCGGGTGAATTGAGAATCCCTTCAGCATCCCTCAGATCTGGCTTGAGGCTGGAGCTGTTCTGGTCGTCTAGGTTCAAACTCATGTCTTTCTTCATCATAATGCGTGATATTCCTCGGATGTCCTCGTCTGGGTAAAGGCTTGTTCCCATCCTACACCCTACAGAGGGGTGAGCTGGGTCTGCTGTCCAAACGAGTCATTTAGACGATCGTTAATGTTCTCAATTCTTGCCGCGAATGTTTGTTTTTAATCGATTTATGATCTTGTTTTGTGATATCCTTGCTTCTCCTCGCGCGAGAGGTGTTATCTATGGGCGTCAGTACGCATTTGCAAGTTTTCTATCCCTAAAAATTCCATTATGTCACTTTAGAGCGCTGAGATTGGCCAAAGATGACGTTTTCTTCCGGTTTCATTTGCATAAGGGGCCGTCGCCGCGGAAACGGAGAGTAAACGGCAAACAGTGCGGTGCATTGTGGGTTGATGTCATAGCGAACGTAGAGCGCGGGAGGGTGGAGAAACGAGGCAGTCTGGCAGAAAATGTTCCCTTGTTTTTGAACGCGTCGAAGGTCCGTGGATGCTCGATCAACTGTTCCACTCTAGTTTCTACGGATGGAATAAACCATCCTCTCGGTTATGTCTAGAGAGACTGAACTAGAAACAGAACACAGTCATCAAGATACCTTTACTTTAACTCATTTGAAGGGTTTATGGCTTATGAGTCCAAGTTTTTCAACTTGGGGATCTTACTGTAAAATACACACACACGTATATTTATATTATTTTTAATATTTTATATTATTTTTATATAGATAGATATATAAATATACTATTAATCGTGTCCAAAATAAATAGTTTTTGTGTACATATGTTTGTGCTGTGCATATTTATTATTTATATGTAAAGACACACACAATCTATATCTTGAACATATTTACATGTGTATATATATATATATATATTTATATTCTTACATTTTATATATAAATTATGATATAAAAATTCTCTTAAATATATACATGCATGTGTTTGTATGTACACACATGTAAAGAAAAATGTTATTTTGGATTAAATTAATCACTTGACAACACTAATATTCTCTTTTAGGCATTATACAACTGATAGGCCTATGCTATTGAAATATAAGACATCAACATTCTTAATATTAATGTAGTTTTCGGAGTGCAGCCTATTTGCATTTTAGTACTTACATAAGGAATGTGGTAAATGTATACAAAATAATATTTGCAACATGAAAAATATTGTAATATTTCAGTTAAAGATTTATTGTTACATACTGCAAAGAAGCTAAGAATAATTTGCTTAGTTGTAAAACAGGAGCATGTTGCATAATTAATTGAATTATTTTAAATTAAGGTGAATAATAAAAAACTAATTTTACTATCACTCTTAGTATGAGACTAAATGCAGATTAGCATATATGTTGCAGTTCAGTAAAAATAAAAAGTATTTTTTTCTTGATATGTTAAGAGATGTTGTATATATGTTTGTGTTTGTATTCATAAAAATATGAAATATTGTTTTCACTGCCATGGGTTATGAGCAAAATAAACTAATAAAATAATCTACTGTATATGTTTGTTTGTCTTGGATACCTCAAAACCCATTTTATTGAATTGACCTTTCATAAAATCCTTGAAGAGAACTTGATTTTGCATTTGAAGAATTTTACCCAGAAATCTTAATCTTGAGGGATGTGATGATGCTTTGAAGTTAAATTGAATTTATGAATTGAATTAGCTGTTTTGGCAAGCCGTAGGATTTCTATAAATAACACTGCAGGCCGTGAGTCTGAGAAAGAGAGGGGGGTTCTGAATGGATGCGATGACGTCTGCAGACGTCTGCATCAGAGAATAGAAGCAGCATCATCCGTTGCCATGGCAGCAGTGACGCAGGGGCAGGTGGATTGCGCGGGTGAAGATGTGCAGCGCTGCAGCGGATGCTCCACGAGTGGGTGGAAGAGCACAACCACTTCCAGCAGTTTTACCTTCACAAATTACAGCCTACAAAAGCAGGAACAACCATAGATGTTATTCAACAATATATATTCTCCAGTGTGATGCAGTTGTGTAATACATAAATACGTTATTATCTGCATCATGTAATATCTTAGTGATTTTTTGCTTTCTTTATTAATCATACTTTTATTATTCATGCGACCTGATCATTATGGCACATTATATAATTTAATACATTTTATTATACTACTCTCTCTTAATTAATTCTTGACTGCTAAATGGACAAATGTCTTCCAAAATTGAACAAAGATTAGGAGTATGTTTTATGTCAAACAGTCAGCTTGGCGTGTTCAGTGTTTTGTCTCCACATCATTAGAAGAGGCTGACAGTGGAGTCAGTGAATCAGACCGAAGGTGTCTTCGTGTTTAGTGTGACTCATGAAGGAATACTGCTAATTAACTATAAACACCCTTCTTTCCTCAGAGACCAGCTTACGCAAACAGGTTTGAACCAGATCTCTGCTATGGGTGTTGGCACACAAGACAAAACTACCAAACACTCCTCAGGAAACCAGGTCCATGCATGTTCCATTGATAGAAGATCACATAAAAGGTCAAAGATTTTAATGCTAATCAATCATTTAGAACCACAACATGCCGTTTTGTGCAAGTTTTGTTTATTTGATAGCAACATAAAGTGCATGTTAAACTTTAGTTATTAACATGTATAATAAACCTACAACATTAGATAGAAAGAAACAGATAGAGACGAATAGATACAGATATAGATAGATATACATTAGATATAGACAAATGGATATACAGTATATGGTAGGTAGGTAGAAATTGCTTTATTTACAACTTATGATACTTCGTTTCAATGCAATTGTTAAACATTGAGAATTTAAGAAGAGTTTCATATT
>JAUCMS010000140.1:331189-350471 GCA_032357445.1 Enteromius radiatus | reverse complement strand
ATATATATATATATATATATATATATACAGTTTATTTTACACTAACACCTGTTAGTTGCCTATTAGCATGCATATTACTAGAATATTAGACATTTATTCATGCAATTACAATCAATGGAGAATAGAGCTTTCTGAGTCTAAAAAGATTTTACTTAAGATCATAAGTAGTTGCAACAAACTACTTTTCACTGTTTTTTACATTAAGTTTTCAAATGACTTCCAAGGCATGCATGAGTCTCTCAGACTCCCTGTTATACCTTTTATTAGTCTTTTTCAAAGCCTGAAAGCTTCAGTGCTGGTTATTTGTAGTTGTATCAAAAAACCTTTGTGTTGCAATTATAATTTTCAGAAGAACTATTATGTGAAATAGTCTAATAATCTGTGAACCTGGTGCACACAAACTTCTTCTTTGTCTAATGCAGCATGCAGAGCGCCCTGAAGACGTTTGCTGTGGACGAGACCTCTGTGTCTGGCTACATCTATCACAAGCTACTGGGTCATGAGGTGGAGGATGTTATCATCAAATGCCAGCTGCCCAAACGCTTCACTGCTCAGGGCCTGCCAGACCTCAACCACTCACAGGTACACAGATGTCTAAAGCCCCCCTCCTCTGATTCAGCCCCTGCTCCTCAGGTTTCTGAGACTCATGGTGTTTTTGATCGATACAGGTTTATGCTGTGAAGACCGTGCTGCAGCGACCCCTCAGTCTGATCCAGGGGCCTCCAGGAACCGGCAAAACTGTCACTTCTGCCACCATCGTCTATCATCTGGCCAGACAGGGCAATGGGTGAGACATGTTTACTCTGATTTCCTGTGCATTTTACACTTTCAACATGAAATTTACAATTTTACAATTTCAACATGACATAAAGGTAGTTCATTTAATTACTAGGCTACTATATTGAAGACTTCATATCATAAATTGATTTCTGTAATATTAGGTTACTATGATTTTCACAATGTGAATCGCATAATCCAGCCATAAACATTGAATTATCAGTATAACATAGAATATTGTGTAATTTTGACATTTTTAAATGAATAAATCAAAAATAGAGCTGTACATTTAACCACCCTTTGATATTGACTAGTGTCTGTGAACACTGCAACAGAAAAACACTGCTATTTTAATATGCAATGATGTTTGTAGCAAAATATTAGGTTGAGAAAACTGTGACATTATAGTGATCTATATTATAAAATTAAGGCCCAGTTTCACAGACAGGGCTTAGCTTAAAGCATAAAGCTTAAAGTTTAGGCCATAGTTCAATAAGGAAGGACATTTAAGTAATTTTTGTAAACATGCCTTAGACGAAAGCATTACTGGTGTGCATCTTAAGATAAAACAAAGGCACTGAGATGTTTGAAGATCAGTCAGTCAGTCAGAAATATGGCCCTATAATATCAACTGAGTGTTGCTTTGTGTCTGTTTCATGGTTTAGTCCGGTTCTGGTTTGTGCTCCGAGTAACATCGCAGTGGACCAGCTGACAGAGAAGATCCATCAGACAGGGCTGAAGGTGGTTCGTCTGTGTGCTAAGAGTCGCGAGGCCATCGATTCACCTGTGTCTTTCCTGGCTCTGCACAATCAGATCCGCAACATGGACAGGTACAGACTTTTCTGTTCTTAATGATCACTGTGTGATCCATTGTGCAAGTCTTATGAATTCTGTGCTGAGGTTTGCATCCCTATTACTGTCCCTCAGATTTAGGGTTGAGATTGTAATACATTTTTTTTTACCTTAATGCTTGACCGAGATCTCATGAGGACTCATGTTTGTTTGTCTTTTTTCACAGCATGCCAGAGTTGCAGAAACTGCAGCAGCTGAAGGATGAAACCGGCGAGCTGTCATCTTCTGATGAGAAACGTTACCGAGCTCTCAAACGAACCGCTGAGAGAGAGCTGCTCATGGTACCTGTCTGACTTCCCTTTAAAACACTGGTAGACACCAAAAGCTGGAATTACACAGCAACGTCAAGCTTTTCTAGTGCATTTTCAACGTGTTTATTTATATAAACGCTGCAGGCGGTGGAGCACAATAATTCTTAAGTTGTCTTCTTTGGCAAAGGAAATGGGGCATGTTTTTTTTGTGTGGTGCGTTTCTCCCCTGCAATTAGCACAGGCACACACAATGTACAATGACAAAAGGCTGAATTTTTTTCTTTGTACAAATGATCCCTCAGCCCACCCGTGACAGAGGCCTTGTTCTCTCTCTGTTTCTCAGAACGCAGATGTAATCTGCTGCACATGTGTGGGAGCGGGTGACCCTCGCCTGGCTAAGATGCAGTTCCGCTCCATCCTCATCGATGAGAGCACACAGGCCACGGAGCCCGAGTGCATGGTGCCAGTGGTGCTCGGGGCCAAGCAGGTATGTGACAGACACATTTTCACACTCTGTATGTCAGCACACAGACTTTACATGATCCAAATATAATGTTCTGTTTAGTGACTGTGCTGTTGTCTCTGTTTGACAGCTGATTCTAGTGGGTGACCACTGTCAGCTGGGCCCTGTGGTCATGTGCAAGAAGGCAGCTAAAGCAGGTCTGTCTCAGTCTCTGTTTGAGAGGCTGGTGGTCCTGGGCATCAGACCCATCCGTCTGCAGGTGCAGTACCGCATGCACCCGGCCCTCAGCGCCTTCCCATCAAACATCTTCTACGAGGGCTCGCTGCAGAACGGGGTCACCGCTGGTATGCCATCTCAAGTTTTTAATTTTGCATGTAGTTCTATGTAGTTGATTTTTGCAGTAGATGGTAAAAACGTTTGTGTAGCCACATGATGTTCATGATGATGATGATGTTCTGATTTGTTCTCCAGCCGATCGCATCAAGAAAGGGTTTGACTTCCAGTGGCCACAGCCCGATAAGCCCATGTTTTTCTATGTAACTCAGGGCCAGGAGGAGATCGCAAGCTCTGGCACCTCCTATCTCAATAGGTATATTTGAACATCATATCCCACTCTCAACACAAATATCTGATGCACACTGTACAAGGAATACTTTCTCAAAGCAGCAAGACTCTGTCTAATAGGTTGGCTTTGAAACCTACAGTATAAAATCAGCTTCATACTGTTTCTGGGAATCAGGGCCTGAGTAGTGAAAAAAAACAACAACACTGTATTCCTGTACATAAAGAGTTTATTGCAAAAACGGATAAAAATCTCTTTTTTTCTTTTCGTTTTTGTTTTATAGCATTAGTTACCTTTTAAAAAATTCTGATTGAGATAAATTGAAATGTACATGAAAAAACATGTTTTTTGAAAAACTAATGAACTCATCATATATCATTGGTTATATAGGATTTTAGACTTATGCCTCTGTATGACCAAGATTAATTTCTCTCAACAGACCAAAATCTCTTAATTACCTACATCTCTAGCCATAACTGCTAGATAACATTATAAATATAATATAGCTAAATCTAGATCTGGAGAATCACTGAAATTGTTGTTTATATTATCATATCACCCAGACTAAACACTTGCTCTATGGTAAAGCACTAAGGCATTATATATGTTGGTCAGTTGGCCTCTATAAGTGCCCTATCAGTCAAAATTCTGGTTATGTAAGACCTTTGAAACCTTTGAAAATTCATAACTTGATTCTCCTTACCAGGATTAGATGAAGCTCATTCAAAAGGCCGATCTGATCAAATTCACTCTCTCTGTTCAGAACTGAGGCTGCTAATGTGGAGAAGATCACCACCCGTCTGCTGAAGGCTGGAGCCAAACCCGACCAGATCGGCATCATTACACCATACGAGGGCCAGCGCTCGTACCTGGTGCAGTACATGCAGTTCAGCGGCTCGCTGCACACCAAACTATACCAGGTAGAGTCCAGACAACACCTGCACACATCCCTGCAGATCGCAGAAGTGTACTCTAGACACTCGCTGTGGCAAATTAGGGTGTCAAGAAAAGCTCTTTTAATGGCTGTTTGTCATGGTGTCAGTGGTGTATTGATGCCTCTGTGTGTCTACAGGAGGTGGAGATCGCCAGTGTGGATGCGTTCCAGGGCAGAGAGAAGGACTTCATCATCCTGTCTTGTGTCAGAGCTAACGAGCACCAGGGCATCGGCTTCCTGAACGACCCACGACGTCTCAATGTGGCGCTTACTAGAGCCAGGTAACTATAGCAGACTTAGAGTAAGGTGCAGTGATTCGTTTTACTGTCAGTATCATTCAGGTGTCTGTATGCATGGCAGAGATGTAGTAAAATCAATAGATTTAAATCCAGCCATTAAAATGGAATTTACGTTATAAGACAGGATGGGTATAAATAAAAAACATGGCTGTTTTGTCTATTTTTGCATGTCTCAGTTTTATCTAGTACTCACACTGAAGCACCCATGACGCCTGTGGTGTTTTTAGTGTCTGTCGTCTCACTATATGAGGAATATATAACTGTGTTGTGAAGTTGTCATGCTCCGTCCTGCCATGGATAATAGCCACTATTGAGGACATGAATGATCAAACTTCATCAGCATTTCACCTTTTCATTTAAGAAAACTATGGTCAGATGCACACAAAAACTTAAAGGTCTTCACTACAACCCACTAAAGTCAAGGTTTGGTTTTATATGAAAACAATTATGTTTCTAATAAATTTATTTCATTAAAGTGTTTATCAGAAATGTTCATATTTTCAATAAAAATTGTAAACCTTTTTTAAACTTAATTTTCTTCAAATTAAATAGTTTAATTTAAATTTTCATTGTCTGTGATAATAAATGAGCTTTTAATTACAAAATATAAAACCCAGAAAAAGTAAAATAGACAACAGAATTTCTGAGAAGATAAAACACGTTTCATTGGGGAATATTATTGTGAAAATGTTATGAATTCTATTTATTATACATGCTTTTTGGTTATTAAAATGTAATTCAGTCATTAAAATTAATACAGAAAAATTTGACCCTTTATTTTAAGGTGTCCTTGTTACAAATGTTACATGTACTTATGTTTATAATAACAATAAATTATGCATACATTTTATAGTTACACTATAAAAGGACACCTTAAAATAAAGTGTATCCAAAAATGTGTATTTTTGCAAAATGTTATGTACATTGTATATTATATATGCACGCATACAAAATCGGATTAACCGTAAGTTTTCCTTAAATGTGTGAATGAATAACAAATGCAGGTGGATAGTTCTAGTCTCAATGCTCAAATGTTTGTGTATGTGCACAGATATGGCGTGATCATTGTGGGCAATCCGAAGGCTCTGTCCAAGCAGCCTCTGTGGAACCACCTGCTCAACTACTACAAGGAGCAGAAGGTTCTGGTGGAGGGACCTCTGAACAACCTGAGAGAGAGCCTCATGCAGTTCAGCAAACCACGCAAGCTGGTCAACACCATCAACCCGGTGAGTGACACACACTAATCAGAGTTACTTCTGCCTCACAAATCGTCTTTTCATGCTTTTCGTACATGCAAACTGGTTCATTACAATTGCATTCATTACAATATGCTTTATAAGTGCTTGTATGCATCTATAAAATTACGTTTACTATCAAGGTAACAGGAAGTTTCAAAAAATCACAAAATTCTTCTGCTAACTGTGGAAATGTGTGTTTCAGGGAGCTCGTTTCATGAGCACCGCCATGTATGATGCAAGAGAGGCCATGATTCCTGGATCTGTGTATGATCGCAGCAGCACCGGTGAGGAAACAATCCCATAACACCCCTCACATCTCATTACAGTGCACTTGCATTAGTTCTAATTTAGTTTCTTATATGGTGTTTTTCTTGTTGATCAACTCAATCCCACTCATTTATTGGTTGGTTTAAACATCTACCAAAAAAATCTAATTATTGTGTTAGTGTTGACCAAAACTGAAAGCATAAAGTCACTTGAAATAAAACAAAAAATGAAATAAAATATGAGAAATGTAAACATCTTGTAAGTTTAATATTTAAAACAATTTTATTAGCCAAACTAAAATGACTGTGAAGCATATTTTATTGGATTGCACTTTTTTTTGTGTAAATAGATATGGCTTTAAAAACAGCACACTAATGCGCCAACGTGTTGCGGCTAACTCGCCTTCATCAGGCTGTCAATTCACAAACACACTCAGAATTAATTTAAACAATCATTTCATCACGTGACAGTCACAGAAGCAAGTATCTAAGCAACAGCGAGAGGATTTATTGTCGTAATTATACCCAATCATTTGAGTATTACTACAAATTGTAGCAAATATTACAAGAAAAAAAATGATAATAATTTTCATAATAATCACTGTAGTAATCTCAACAAATACACCTTGAAATACAATCAACATAATCCATTACAAAAGATTGATTAGATACTTGCTTCTGTGACTGTCACGTGATGAACTGATTGTTTAAATGAATTCTGAGTGTGTTTGTGAATAGACACCCTGATGAAGGCGAGTTAGCCACAACGCGTCGGTGCACTAGTGTGTTGTTTTTAAAGCTATCTGAATAAAGGCTTTTACATTTTTTTTTAACTATATTCAAGTGCCTTGGATTTATACTGATTTGTCAAGACAATGGTTTTATTCAGAGTGTGTTTAACTGATTTGTTTAAGTTATTTATGTATCACCTGAATGTATTATTAACTAAATTATTAATTTTTGTCTAATGTATATCTAAAATGTCTTTTTATAACATTTTGGTAATTGTATGCATTGTAATAATTTTATTTAGAGATCACCATGAAAATAGCCTTGATGATGGCATGGTGTTAAAAAGTGAACAAATTCTTTCAATTAAAAAAATAAATAGTATAACTAAAATTAAGGTGAAAACAAGAAATATAATCTAAAAATTATATAATTGTATTTTCTATAAAAAAAAATTTACGCAAATATAAAAAATATAAATATCATCAAATTGTGTATTTTATTTAGTATATCAGTGATAATAAAATAACACTGTTATATATGTTAATTGTGACGGCTTGTCTTTGTTTACAGGGCGTCCGTCTAATATGTACTTCCAGACCCATGACCAGGTCGGCATGATCGGGACTGGGCCGAACCCGATGGGGTCCATGAACATCCCCATCCCGTTTAATCTGGTCATGCCTCCCATGCCTCCGCCTGGGTACCTGGGCCAGGTGAACGGACCTGCTGCTGGTGAGAGAAGACTCCAGAACATCAAACTACAAACACCGAAAAAATCTGCATTTAATATATATATTTTGCACACTGCTCAGTGTTGTCCAGTGAAACAATATATATTAAACGCTATGAAAACTAATAAAGTGAACAATTCTACATGTATCACACTGTCTAAGTACAAATATTTGTGTGTTTGTGGCACATGAAGTTTATCTATATTTTTCAGATGAGTTTGTTTTATACTGTATATCAGGAATATGATATGAATCTGTTCTGTTTACAGGTCGTGGTGCTCCTAAAGGAAAGACCGGGGGTCGCGGAGGTCGTCAGAGGAACCGTGGCACTGGCAATCACGGCAGCGGTCAGGCCAACATGCCCAACAGCCAGGCCAGTCAGGACCTGGTATCCCAGCCCTTCTCTCAGGGTCCACTGACCCAGGGCTACATCACCATGAGCCAGCCCTCACAGATGAGCCAGCCTGGACTGTCCCAGCCTGAGCTCTCACAGGTATATGCTCACTCTCTTAGATATGAGATATAAGCCTCTTGAGTCTGTGTTAAAGTGACCTTGTTTTGTTAATTCTCTAGTTTTACTAATCGCTTTTGTCTTCTGTGTAAAACCAGGACAGCTACCTGGGTGATGAGTTCAAATCCCAGATGGACGTGGCACTTTCCCAGGATTCCACCTACCAGGGCGAACGGGCATATCAACACGGAGGAGTGACTGGACTCTCACAGTACTAGAGTGTAAGACAATACACGCGTCAGAAGACCACACACTCAGTTTTCAACACTGATAATGAGGAATGTTTCTTAACCAGAAAATCAGTATATTAGAATAATGTCTGAAGGATCATGTGACACTGAAGACTGTAAGGATGATGAGTAATGATGCTGAAAATAAAATTAAATATTTTACAATGTATTCAAATTCCAAGTTATTTTAAATTGTAAAAATAATTAATATTACACTTTTGTTTGTTTAAAAACAAAAAAAAGAAATCCTGATGAAAAGAGTTTTGAACTGTACTGTACATGAATTTACTCATTGCTTCATTAATTAGTGTAATTAATGCCTATGTAACCTAGACACCAAAAATGCATTGAGTTTAATCTGTGCTATTTCTTTTTATGTATGCACACACAAATCACCAAAGCTTAAACTGAAACTTAACAGATACTAAATGCGCATTAAAATTAAGAAAAATAAAATGATTCAAATTCTATTAAAATGAATATATTAAAACAATAATAAAAATGAAAGAAAACATGAAATTATTAAAGTTAAATAATGAAATTATATTAACAAGATAAATGTACATTCAATAAAATGTGAACTATTAAATTATTCAATTAATAATAAATTAAAACTATAATAACAATGTAAAATAAGTTTTAAACTTTAACTAAAATTAAATAAAAACACATAATTGTAAAAAAAAGCCCTTTTTTGCCCTACTTGTAGCAGTTTAACCCATTCTGCAAACCTGATGTCTTTTTTTTTTTCACCTCATGGTAGCTAATTGTTTAAAGTAACATCCTTGTGTTTTTATTCCGTTCTATTTTAATCTAGCTGTTTATGAATGGCAGATTCCCACATTGCTAATGCTTTTTCTGCCTGTGTCTGCAGGTTGTTGGAACAGGAGCTAGGCCTGTGCTGAGCTTAGTTCATGAGCATTTTAAATATGGGTAAATAAAAAAAAAGAACAAACATGGATGCCCGTTTACCACTGTTACAACTGAAGCACCATGGTGTGAGAGCAACAGGAGAGAATCAAACCAATCACAGGAGGGAGTAAAGCTGGACAGGACGAAAGAGAACGTGTTAGTGGCGGACTACATCCACCATTCGTTGAGGATGGGGAGGAGAGGGGAGACGCAGTGTTAGGAGGAGACCAAACACGAGATCTTCGATCTGCAACTCCGCAACGTGGAAGAGGCTCCTGGAGCGCAGGGGCCCTTCCCGGCCTCCTCTCTCTCTCGCCTGGCTGCCGACGTCAGCCTCAGGCCTTGCCCTGCCAACAGAGACGGAGCCAAGATGAAGTTCTCTTAAAACTACCTGCAAAACCCACGCTTGCTCTGTCGTCTCCACGAGCTGAGAGAGGGGGTGACGTATTTAAAAGTAATTATAAACGCTTTTCAAGCAGCTGATTTTCTGGGAAACTAGAGTTCCCCTCAAAGTTGACATCTGACATTCAGGTTCTACCGCCGCACATCTATGAGTGAACTGCGGCTCGTCTCCGACCCGAGGTGCTAGGACACTCTGAAGGACGATTCAACTTTGAGGAAGGTTTTCCGCCTGAAGTCCGGGAGGGTAGAAACGGAGGGAGGGCCCGTCACATCTCGTCCGCTCTCCGCTAGGTGATTTGGGGTAGAAATGGCTTTGGGATGTTTCTTTTTTTTTTTCCCTTTTAAGTGTTCCGTCCCTCGCCGAGGGAGCAACAGATCTATCCTTTCTTATTTCCCTCCTCGTTTTAAAATGGTTTTTGTTCAACTAGAATAAAAGCAGTGAAGTAGATTTAGCTTTGCTTGATTTAGATGTGGCTTCAAAAGCGGGACGCGTGGGTCGAAATCAGGTGAAACTCTGGGTCAGGTCCATTTGATGTGTCAGTCAAAGCAAACTCCGCCCACTGTCCAATCATCTGAATCGGAGACAAGCGTGTCAAATTGCAGTAAGCCCCTCCCCACTGCTGCTCTGTCCAATCGGTTGAAACTTGCTCATCTGGAGCTGTTCGATTTGATGCGAGGCGAACGTGTCAGTCGCAGTAAGCCCCCCTCCCACTGCTATTCTGTCCAATCAGGACGCAGTCATGTTATCGCTTTAGTTGCGCCTCAGAGAAAGTGGAAGGAGATTACCGCACCTATGTGAAGCACAGACAGGTGAGATTCTCGCTGTTTTTGTGTCTGACCGTAAGAGGCTCGTCTTGCACTCTTACGTCGTGATGATGATGATGATGATGATGATGTCAGTGAGAGCGGGCGGTTTCACGCCGCTGCAAGGTGTGTGCGTGTGTGTTTGTGTGCCCTCCTTCATTATTGTTTGTGTTGTGATAGATTGTAGTTTTGCTTTTTTTCCCCCTCACACTAGTTGCTTTTCCCCCTCTTCTTAGTAGCTCAGTTTTATTTGTACGCGACCTGACGTGAAGTTCTCGTAACCTCTCTCAGTGTGGAAATTGCTCGAGTTTATTTGGTTTCGACGGACCCATTCAGAGTTTTACGGCAGCTTTTAACATCCGACTGATGCCAGTCGCCTCAACTTTGTACTTTTACTTTGGAGTGTTTATACCTTGCTGTTACTCCACACTCACGGCCCTTTTGACTGTTTAATATTACCCACCACTCGCATTTTATAGCATCGAGCACAAATTCGTTTTAAGTTCACATCCTTTCTCTTCCTACTATTCGTTTCCTTTGCCCACAAGACAATCATGATTTGTTCATAACCCGAGGACGCCGAAATGTTTTCTTGTTAACCTCTCGTTTTAGAATCAGCTCATCCTCTGAAATTCCTGAATACAGTTTAGTTTTCACATTTCGTACTTCGACTGTAAATATCAGTGCTCAGATTTGATATGACGTCAGCCAAACTGTTGCCAATGACAATGAGACACTAACATCCAGGCCAAGGTGATCCACAGCGATGCATTCTGGTTTTTATTGAGTACGAAGAGGTTCAGATTTGACTGAAATGTACAATACATTTATATGCTTTAACTTGCAATGAAGAGGAACATTGGAGAAAACATCAGGATATGAAGTATAATTCAGGATTTTGTTTTGTGGAAAAAGTTTTCACCCCCACAATATGTACTTCTTGTAATGTTATGAATAAATGTTGCTTTCTTTCACCCAATGCAGTTCTCAGTTCTTCATCAACTTAAATATTGAGTTTTTGTCTTTTCTTTACACATTTTCGGGTTTGTGAATGGAAGCTTGTTTTCCACCACAGAAAAAATAGTTATGATTCCAGACAAAAAAACAGAATTGCAAGAAAAAAAAATAAAAAACGTTCTTGCGCTTCCATTCTATAGATGTTTTTAATAAGTTAATATCTTGCACAAGAATAAAATCTGCCATGGAATAACAAATAAAAGTGGTTTTCTTCTTGCAGTTCTGAGTTCTTGTCTTGCAATTCCTTTTTTTTTTTTCAGAATTGCAATTGATTTTTTTCATCCTGTTCCAGAAACAAGCTTCCATTGCATGTGTAACCTGTTGTGTGCTAGATTACAATAAGGCAGCACACTTAATGAGTTGGCTTTCTTTCACAACCTGTTTCTGTGATTTCAATTTAGTTGAAGTGAAAATGACAAAAGGTCCGAATTGCATGCAGAAGTCTGCTCAGTTTTGAGACACTCGTTAATGATGTGTACTAGCCTTAATAAAGAAGGAATGTTAAATCCTAGAATTACAGTAAGAACTTTAATTTGTATTAATTGCAGAACCTCCCTTTCTTTACTGATGGCAGCTCTGGGACGTTTTCTGTCACTCATAAACCCTACTGTGCTGTGTGTTCATTTAGCTTTTTTTCCTTAGTTCACACAAGGTCAGGCTTCATTATTGGACTTTGAAAATGAATTTGACTTCACTGACATGCTCTTAATCCATATTACTTGCTGTAACACTTAATGAAAGGTAAAATACTTATTTTAGATTCTAGCATGTGTATGACTGAATTTTCGCTGCAAATAAATTCATAACATCATTGACTGTTTTTTTTTTACCTGTTCAAATAAACACAGCATTCTCAGTTAAAAGGGAACATGGATATTCTTGTTTAGAAAGTATTCAGACCCCCTTCGCTTTAATTTTTATGTTGCAGCCTAATGTTACAATTGTTTAAATTATTATTTTTTTTCTCGTTAACCTACAATCCATACTTCATAATGGCAAAGTGAAAATAGAATTTTAGAAATGTCTAAATTTTTAAAAAGGTCAAAACTGAAATATCACATTTGCATAAGCTTACAAGCTACTTGGTTAAAGGAACCGGCTCTAGGGCTCAGAGACAGGATTGTACTGAGCCACAGATCTGGGAAAGGCTAAAATATATTTCTGTCAATAGTTCCCAAGAGCTCAGTGGCTTCCTTCATTTTCTAACGGAATAAGTTTGGCACAACCAGGACTCTTCCTAGGGCTGGTCTCCCAGCTGAACCGAGCAACTGATGGAAGAGGGTCTTGGTTAGATAGGTGATCATAAATGCAAATGAGAGAAACCTACAGAAGGACAAACATCACTGCAAGGCTCCACCGAGCTGGGCTTTATGTCAGTGAAGATCCATGAAAAGGCATTCGGAATCTGCAGGAAAAAAAAGCCCCCTAAAGGACTCTCAAACTCTGAGAAACGAGGAATCTATCTCTGTTCTTCACCTGCAGAGCAGCATCCCAGTAGTGAAGTGTGCCTCATGTTGTGGGACTGTTTTTCAGCTTCAGTTTGAGGGATTTATCCGAGTAGAAGGAAAAGCTCAATGTCCGGGCTGAAGGTTCACCTTCCAACAGGGCAGTGACCCTGAGCACACAGCGAAGGTCACACAGGAGTATGCGTGAATGTCCAAGAGTGACCAGACTTCAACCCTATCAAACATCTCTGGAGAAACCTCGTTCATAAACCAAGCTTAAAATGATTTGCAAAGAAGAATGGCAGAAAATCTTCCAATCCAGGTGTGCAAAGCTTGTAGCATACATATATAATGTATATGCGTTTAAAAAAGTAGAATCCAAAGTGTAAAAGTCATGGAAAAAAATGTATTGGCCTTTAGGGAAAAAAATCTCCAATACATTTCAACATTCAAACAATGGCGACATTTTTAAACATATGTGACCATATTAATATCGAAATTTCAGTGTGTCCAAAAAGCATGGTAACACTATTATGTTACTCCACGTTTGTGGTGTCTCATTAGGGTTGCATCAGCACAAATGTCTGTATGATGAACGGAGCTTCGCTCTCTAATCACTAGAGGGCGAGAGGCGCCGCAGTGATGCTGCAGCTCCGCTTCTGTTCGCTGGACGGCGCGCGAGAGTCTCTTCAAAACCCCGCCAGCGGCAGCGCTCGCGCACAGAGCGGCGGGACATCAAAGCCAAACTGGTTACAAAGTAACAGTCGCGGCGCGTCATCAAAGTCGCTGCGGGAAACAACAGAACGCGGAGCGTGACGGCCGGCGGGCTTTCCCGCGAGTCCGCGCTCTTACTGAACTACAGCGAAGACTGACGCGGGGAAAAAGAGGATCTGACCCGGTCATCACGTCCAGTTTCTGCGGCTGCTGCTGTTGCATTCGCGGGCTGCATGCACATACATGCCATGCTCACTGTATAGAAAGACTCCAGACGCGGAATATTGGTCCCACAGAGCCCACAGATCCTACAGGCTGTAAACAGTTGCTTCAGAACAGGAACAAGAGTTTGACATCCTGTGTGTTTACAACGACATGGGGTAAGAGTCTCTTCTCTGTCGTATACTCTCTTTCATAGGCACTTAAAGAGACTTTAACTGAGCGAAACTGAAGCCAGAAGAACTTATCAGAGCGCTTAAAAAGAGTTCCTTACAGCAGCTCTGCTACATTTAAGACTTTAGTGGTTATTAGACCTGAAACTATATTTTTTTCAGTACAGTTCGTGAGTAACTGTGGAGATAGTCCTTGTATATTTGTGTATTTGACACAGTATGGTATGCTATAATGCATCTATAACTGCATACAAATGGTCATTATAGAAGGATGCTTAAATGTGATTGAACTGCTACTTTGGCTTTTAACATGTATTTAGATATAAAATCGAATTAATGGACACGCTACTACATTTCTTTGTATTCCTTATTTATTGTTAAATAAAATAATTAAATGCATTTTATAAAATATATATATATATTTAATTATTGTTTGCATAATCTATATGTAGTTATAGGTGTTTAGGCTTTGCTTAATGAGATTATTTCATCAAGACAACAACCACAGCTACAACCTTGACCTAAATATGCCGTTAATTTTCTCAATACTATCAATGTATATATTTTCCGGTGGATGAATGTTTGTATTTTTTTTCTTTCTCTCATTTCTAATGACAGAAAAAGACCCTAATCTGTCCAGTAAGAATGTTTCCGTTGCACAGAGAGAGGTAAGTCATGGTATATATATATATATATTATTATATTATATAAAACCAATATTTAGGTCGCATCTGATTAACTGATCCATTTGTAATATGATTGCAGACAACATATGTTAAAAAATCTCCCAGCAGCCCTTATTTTAATTTAATGATGTGAATTTTTCTTTCTTTATTTTTATAGTGCATTATATAAAACAGATTGTTGCAAAGCAGCACAGAGAAATACACTTCTAAAAATCACTTTGTAAAATGGACAAAGCACCTGATGACCCATTTATCCTGCTCTTAGTGGGACACATTATGCAGGAATTATGACCGTATAGATGAAGGGAGATTTTGTTTTTTTTTTCTGCTCGTACTGTATTAATCCCTTGTAGAAATGACACCCAGTATGAAAAAAAGGTTGTGGGATATTGTTTATGAAATAGCCAGCATTGTGTGTTGTGTTTTTTTTTTTTTTTTTTTTTTTTAGTTGCCATGACGACTGTACAATATATGTTCTGCGGCGTCTCAAGTGTCCGTCTCAGTGTGCTGGGTGCTTTATGGTTGATCATAAAGCTGTTTTGACCTTCATGAGGCCTGGAACGGGTTAAAAGAGTAGAGTAGTGATCGTGCAGTTAATTAGTTCAGTAGCGGTAAGGTGTGATGCTGTCGGGTCAGAACACGCCTGGCCTAATTTCTACATTCTAACTGGATTGTCCTTCAAACGATCCCTCTTTGTTTTAAAGGAATAGTTCACCTAAAAAGTAACGTTTCTGAAAATGGGCTCACTATCAGACCATTCAAAATGTAGATGAGATTGCATCTCCATCAGATTTGGAGAAATGTAGCATGAATGGGTGCCGTCAGAATGACATCAGTCATCCACGGCGCTCCAGTCTATCAGTGAACATCCGGAGAAGACAAAAGCTGAGTGTTTGTAAGAAACAAATCCATCATCAAGATTATTGTGATGTTTTTATGAGCGGTTTAGATTCTCGTTCTGACGGCACCCATTCACTTGCTAAGACATTGATGCAATGGATGCATTTGATATATTAGATGATCGGAGGATGAGCAAATTTAAATTTTTTGAGAACAGTTCTTTTTAATATGAAATCATATCTCCGTGTTCGTTAAGCACAAGGAAAGATTATGAGTTGATTTAGACTTTCTGTATATGCTACATATACATAAAGATGCAGCAATAGGTTAATTTCCTAATAATTGCCTCATTGCATAAACAAATCTGGAAAAAGGCAATTAGAGCTGAAATGCAAATAGACAGCTGGAGGGTTCAGTGATCTCTAAACACACACACACACACACACTCCAGTGTAGAATATAACAGTGAACAGCTAATGGTCTGCTGGACGTTAGTCTTGTGTTTGGAGACAGCGCAGAGGTTACTTCTGGTTAACACAGATTTATTTTTCTAGTCCGCTGCATTGATGCAAGGTTAGCATGAAATTGCATTTAAAACCCAAATAATTGGCATTATGTGATATCAGGCGAAATAAAATATGAAATGATTGTGTTCATCAGGAGCTGAGGTGATGGTGCACACATGGTGAAGTGTGTTTACACAGTTTGGGATTGGTAGATTTAATTTTATTATTTTAAGAAATCTATTCTGCTCACCATGCCTGAATTTATATGATTCAAATTACAGTGAAATCGTGAAATATTATTAGAATTGAAATTAAAGCTGTATTTCCAGCATCATTCCTCCAGTCTTCGGTGTCACATGATCCTTCAGAAATCATAATAATATACTGATTTGCTGCTTGAGAAACATTTCTGATTATTATCAATGATGAAAACAGTTCAGTATTTTTGGTCATATGTTTTATTTTTCAAGATTCACGGTTGAATAGTGATAAGAACAGCGTTTATATGAAATATTTTGCAACATTATAAATGTCTTTACTTTTGATTAATCTAATACAATTGAAATTAATACAAGTATTGCATTCATTTTAAAAATGTTACTGACTCCAGGTTTTGAACAGTAGCGTGGAGTAATGTGTATGAAAGTGTCTGTTGAAACGATGCAAAGCGCAGATGAAGGTGTGAGACGTGTTTGGATGAGGTTGATGTGAAAGTCATTAGCGGTGGTCGATCTCTGGCGCTGGATAGTTTACAGCCCCTCGGCTCGAGCACCTCACAATCAGCTCAGGGTGAGTGAGTGACAGATGAAGGAGCAGGATCTGTGACAACCCAAGCCGGGACACTTACCCCATGGAATTCTGGGAATTCAGGCCAGGCTATAAGAAGCGAGGTGGCGTCCGGAAGACCAAGACGAGGAAAGTGAGCTTACTGTGTGTGTGTGTGTGTGTGTGGTAGTTATGTGTTGAGAGATCTGTAGAAGCAATAAACAGATACTATAAAGATGCCACCATCCTCGTTTATGGATTTGCTCGGAAATGCAAACAATTCTCAAGCAGTGTTTTTTTCTCTCTCTCACTGAGTTTGCTGAAAAACAGTAGGTAATTTGCTCTGAATTATCATGTACTTTTAGTCATTTTTTGGGTAGCACAGTTACCCCAGACAGGCAGCAGAGTTATTATTTGGGTATATATATATATATACATATATTATACATGCATATAGTTAATTTAGGGGTCAGTTATTATTGAAATAAGCGTAGAATGCATTAATTTGATTTAAAGTGCAAATACAGATATTTATAATGTTACAAAAAATATATACATTTTCAAATAAATGCTGTTCCTTTGAACTTTTTATTTATCTGTGAATTCTGAAAAAATATAATGCACCACAGTTTCCACAAAAATACTGTGCAGCATGACAGTCTTCATCAATGATAATAATCAGAAGTGTTTCTTGAGCAGTAAATGTGCTCTGTTGAACTATCATACTACTCTTCCTGTTTCTGCAGTATCCAGTATGTATGCTGTGCATAGCCAGATGACCTCCTATATTTGCCAGAATCTGCTAAATATAACTGAAATTAGGACAGAAGCTGGGTTCCTACTATATTGCAGTATGCTGTGTGTATACTTTGAAAAGTATGCGAATTTCCTGTGTGCATGAAATGCTTGGATTACCTGCTATATTGGCAGGTAACACTTTTATGTTTACGAAGAATATGTGTAATGTATATGTAAAGCTACTACAAAATTACAACAGTATTTCTTCAGTGTATAAAATCCACTTTATTTTCCAAAAATAAAATGAAATCTTCATTAATTAACAGACAAATGGTTTATGCCTTAAGAGGGGATGCCTTAATTTTTAAGAGGGGAATAAATTATAAGGCTATTGTTAGGATAAATAATACATTTATTAATAAATCAATAAATAATAATAAAGGTAGAATAACAGGTGTGTAAACTGAAAACTATTTGAACTTTATTCAAACTAATTTGTACTAATTCATTGTGTTGGATGATGTTATATGTTTTCTGATGTTTTGAATCTGTATAAATGTCAACAAGCTGAAAAAAAAAATGTTGTAAAGCTATCGTTCAGGAACTGGTATCGAACTCAAGGTATCGGTATGGATACCCAGCCCATCAATTATGAAGTGAGTTAAATTGGGAAGTACTGCATTGCTTACTACTGTGAGCCTTAATGCTACTCTGAAACATTTGTTGCTTATTGTATACTGTTTTATACACTTCTTAAAAAATAGTAGGCAGTATGCCCTGTGTACTGGGTAGTAAGCAAGCAAGCCTATGATGTGACACTGAAGACTGGAGAAATGATAGTGAAAACTTATAAATTAATAAATTATATTAGCTGTTTTAAATTGTAAGAATATTTCACAGTATTTTTGGGTCAAATAAAAGCAGCCTTGATGAATAGAAGAGACTTCTCTTAAGAATTTTTGGACCAACCTTTGAATTTTTTTCATGTCAAAAAACCCAACAACGTTATTTTAGTTATGGAGATTTCTATATTTAGAGAGCAGGTTGGCCAATATGTGTGAATAACAAATTTGAAGCACTAAACAAAATTATGCAAAATGTCCCCTAAAAGAATTTGAAAAGAGAAACATTGTTGGTAGTGACACAATAATGCTGGTCTCAGAACAGCCAGATTTCCTGAACTCTTTTGTTTGACTGAAAGGGCCGTGACGTGAGAGCTCTTAAGGACTCGTGTTAGTCTGCAGCTTCTGAATGGTTGGTTCCTCTCGTCTGCTCTCAGTATGTATTTCACACAATACTGAAATCAGCGATCGCTCATGACTCATGCCTCTTCTGTAATGAATGACACGTTGAAGGGAGAATAATGAATAATGAAACCATAAGATCAACTTCGACTGTGGTCGCACAAACCTCAAACACATTGTTCATGTCAGAATTCATATTCTCAGATGACTCACGTTAGATTTATGAGCCACGGAGGCAGCCGCTCATAAAGTGACTGACAGACGGGATGTGGACGGTAATGGTCATATCCGTGTTCATTTCTGGAAAGGGCAAGATAGGAAGAGGATCATCTTTCTGCTCTTCCTGCTCCTGATGCATTGCATTAAGATTATTTCATTTTACGTTTCTGAAACCCGATCCTTCCAGATTCTCTTCCTGATATAAACTGATTTATTCAGACAATGATCTGGTCAAGTTACCCATCTGCTGTATAATATATTTAAGTAATGTTTTTTTTTTCTTCTTTTTGTTAAATTATTTAATTCTGGTGGATTTTCTGTTTGTTTACTGGTTTTGATATCCTTATTAATATCTGTGATTTTTATTTATTTATTTATTTTTCATTTCTATTTGTATTTATTTCATATTTTTTATGGTTTGCTTGCTTGCTTGCTTTTTTTTCTCATATATAAATTTACTATTTTGTGTTATTTGTTTTTATTATTTGCTAATATTATAATCGTTATACCAATGAGTGTTTCCGCTTCATGCATAAAAAATACATTAAATATGGTCGTTTTAATAGTTTCAAGACCAAAAAATAAATAAGACAAACACACAAGCAAAAAATAATAGTTGAACAACCAAATTAGAGATTGTTTTCTTAATGTTATGTACTAATAAATGTAATTTAAATATATATATATTGTGATCCCTGGCGCTAGAGAGCACGACAAAACACAGGAGTTGCAGTGAACACAAACCCCGGAGG